>BTPG01000001.1:343657417-343730328 GCA_036245525.1 Semisulcospira habei | reverse complement strand
GCTAGGGCAGGTTTTGGATTGACTGTGATAGTTCAAGGCTGGCAGCAGAATAGTTAGGCGTCTGTAGGCACCAAGCTATTCTGACACTATCTGTGAATTATATTGGTCAATTTGTCCCGACCTCGACATGTATCTCGAAGGAAAATTTATAATTTCATCCTCAGCATGGGGAAAACTCTAAACAGAAAATTGAATGCTTGTTGTTGGATGCACTATAGTAAATACTGCAATGTTTCTTAAATAATGAAACATGAAAAATATATTTTATTTATTCAATGAACATGATTGGTAGCTTTTTTGTCTTCCTGTTCATCCGAGTGCGTGACCTGTTGATTAAAATGATATAATATGTACTCATGAGTAAAGTTGGCAAATGTAAAATACAGATTCAGAAAGATGACAACTTTGCACTTTCCAAGCATCTTTGTTGCTTTGTCTTCAACATAGGTGTGACATTCCTATTTTTCTTTTTAGCGCAGAATAGGTTTTAATTTTGTAAATATGTAAGCTTCCATACACAAGGGTAATAATCTACTGTTTTCTGTCTTTCCATCTGCCAACTTGTACACATGAGTACTTGAGCATAAGAAATGTGACCCAACAGACGCACAAATTTAAATCTAGTTTTTGTACATGCATACTTTTGACATATAACATGTACACCCCTTGCTGCATTTCCTTTGCTCACAAATAGTCACCAATGTTACCTTCCTGACAGAATGGGTACAGAGCACTGGTCTAATTAATGAACAAGCCAAAATAGGTAGCTCTACAAATGTTTATTCATCTACATGCACACACAACACAATTCACCCTCTTCTGCATGCCGACATTGGTACGATTTACAAAACCTGTGCCTGCACGCACATGGGGATTAATGAGATAAAGGTAGTCGTCGTATTCACGTTCTTGTGGAAAGCAAGTTTGTCAGTTTCTGTCCACAAATTTAAAGCCCTTGTAGCCTTTTTGCCCTGCTGGAAATTTCTCACGAATCTTGTGCATGGCACACGATGGCAAAGGCTGTCGGTTGTGTTTTCCAAGCCATCCGTAACACCAGCGGATGACTTGACTGTATGCTGTGTATCTCATGGTCCTGTAACACCAGCGGATGACTTGACTGTATGCTGTGTATCTCATGGTCCTGTAACACCAGCGGATGACTTGCCTGTATGCTGTGTATCTCATGGTCCTGTAACACCAGCGGATGACTTGCCTGTATGCTGTGTATCTCATGGTCCTGTAACACCAGCGGATGACTTGCCTGTATGCTGTGTATCTCATGGTCCTGTAACACCAGCGGATGACTTGCCTGTATGCTGTGTATCTCATGGTCCTGTAACACCAGCGGATGACTTGCCTGTATGCTGTATATCTCATGGTCCTGTAACACCAGCGGATGACTTGCCTGTATGCTGTGTATCTCATGGTCCTGTAACACATAATGATGGAATCAAAGTAAGCGTTTCATGCAGTAAAAGCAAAATATCACTACCAATTACATGCTATTTTCACAAACACACATATTCTCAATGTCACAGGTGTGGTCACTGAAAACCGGAATAAAAATAACCATAGGTGATGGTGTACCTAGGGTATGGTTTCGGCCTGTATCCCACTTAATTTTCACAGGTGATGTGTGTACACTGTCTCATGTGACAGAGTATTGCATGGTAAAGTGATAATTATAGTGACAACACTAATAAATTATGTACTAACATAGTACTAACAATGGACTAGTACTAATACTGAAACGATGACCACTGCAAATTTATATAACTTTCTCATAATAGTACAAATAAAAATCTTTTTTCACAGAGCAGTTCCACCCCAACTCCCCACACAGACTTGATCGCACTATTTTAAGTACTCACTGTCATC
Organism: Semisulcospira habei; assembly: GCA_036245525.1. Lineage (NCBI taxonomy): Eukaryota > Metazoa > Mollusca > Gastropoda > Semisulcospiridae > Semisulcospira > Semisulcospira habei. The sequence continues at coordinate 343,728,450 of BTPG01000001.1, read as the reverse complement.
ATGATTTTTAGTGCATGCATTAATCCAGTGGAAAAGTACCATAAACTATTCATCAAACCGCTCCCACCTCTCTTTCATTTTTCTTGCTCTTAATCACTTCACTTAGATCTTACATTTCTTTAAAATGCTGCGGATATTTGTTCCTGTCGATATTGTCCCACACACAAACGCCAGAAGTAACTCACTCATCCTCAGTATGTTGCCTTTCTGCTTCATTGTTCTGTCGCATTTGATAGTAAGCCATGCGCTGCACATCCATGTTTAGGCATACTGCTTCGAAAGAGGGGTGCCTAGTGATGCAGGAAAATTCAGTGTCGGCCTCCACCTTGCCATCTTCAATCCGTTCGTGGAAACGGTCATCCTCAACGCAACACAATCTGTTGACCGGAGCAGAACCATGCACCACACTTGCACCTGAAGACATGAAAAAGACAGTTTTCAGGTCAAAATTGCATTTTAAATATTCAGATACCAGTTAATAGTATTAGTTTACAGCTTGTGAACCAATCCATTTGTGCACCTGGATATATAATTATCTCATAAGTGTGTGTACACACATTCCAGCACCCTATAAACACAGCAGATCAAACCTTTCAAGTGTATTACTGGAAGTACACATTCTTGAAGAACAAATAAACTTGTGGATCAAATCATCAATTGGTGCATTTAGTGGCAATTCAGAGATGATACCTTTATTTACAAAACAACAACAAAAAAAAACAAACAAACAAACCAAAAACAGTAATAAGATAGAGATAACCATGCAATTTTAGTTTACATTAGCATAGATCACTAGGTGCAGTGAACATGCTGTGAGAAACTTGAGGCAGTCTTAGGCCAGGCTCTGAGCATAGGGTAAACTTCAGCAATGTCGCATCATTAACTTCGACATTAATAACGACGATAATAAAACACAAGTGCACGTGAAAACGTAATATAATACGATGAATGTATTGTACTATGTATTCTTACCAGCCCGTGGGGTTTTCGCAGCGTACTGGTTTTTCCGGCGTGGCTGGTCTTACCGTATGCTTTTTTCTATTTGTCTGTGCATTGGCTCAAACATAATTTATAAGGTTAGATGCCTCGCGGTGCACCTACTTCAAAACACTCATTTTCCGGTGAATCCACGTAAGAGTCCGAATCAGAACTTTTAGCTGAGGAGCTCATTTTCTCTGTCACAAGTTAGCACGCTGTCCGGCTAGGCGTAAACAAACCGACTCAGGCTTGTGATGTCACTTCCGCCGAGCGGCAAATCTGAAAATTTGTTCGGCAGTCTCCGGAACCGGATACCGTGAATTTGAGACAATTGTCAAATATCAAACAGCGCTCACCCGTAGTCTGGCCCTACCCGGCCAAGCGAGACAGGGTTCAAGCAAGCAATGACACAGAAGGAATTCACAGTCGAGTTGACAATAGGTCCCAACTGCGAGTTGTCGGACTTGGATTCACCCCACGCCCGTATTTCCCAAATTGTGGAGGCGTCATCTATCGACTATGCACCTTGTTGTAGGAGATGGATCGACCATCATAATTCAAGGGTAGCGAAGCTAATCTGGTCCTACCCTTGAATTATCAATATAGCGACATGAAAAACTGGATTCCCTGGCCATTAATTTTGTTATATCAGAAGTTTACTCTAGTCGACTCTCTCTCTCTCTCTCTCTCTCTCTCTCTCTCTCTCTCTCTCTCTCTCTCTCTCTCTCTCTCTCTCTCTCTCTCTCTCTCTCTCTCTCTCTCTCTCTCTCTCTCTGAGTGCATTATGTGTGTGCGGTGTAACAAGGGGGGCTGGAAGATTAAAGGAAGGTGGTGTCCTCAGTGTCAAGGCCGTTTCTAGTTATGAGGTCCTGCAGTCTACATCCTTGTGCACTGGACCGTAAACGGGGGTCACGTGTACCCAGGCGTGCAGCCGCCATGTTGAAGATCACCCAACTGGAGTTTCATTGTATTGTTGAGGCGGTGTGTGTTTTCACAAACTGTCAGTTCCCGCACTACTCGCGCAGTACAGCTCTGGTCCACAGGCAAAGGTTGAAACAAAACTGATTTCAAATGACATCGACATTAGCAGCATGAATATTGGTCCCGAGTTGTGTCCCTGCAAGGTGTCTTAATCCCTTGACTGCTAGTGGCGGCAGATTGTCCAGTGTCCATTCATCCCTTGACTGCTAGTGGCGGCAGATTGTCCAGTGTCTATTCACCCCTTGACTGCTAGTGGCGGCAGATTGTTTAGTGTCCATTCACCCCTTGACTGCTAGTGGCGGCAGATTGTCCAGTGTCCATTCATCCCTTGACTGCTAGTGGCGGCAGATTGTTTAGTGCCCATTCACCCCTTGACTGCTAGTGGCGGCAGATTGTCCAGTGTCTATTCATCCCTTGACTGCTAGTGGCGGCAGATTGTCCAGTGTCCATTCACCCCTTGACTGCTAGTGGCGGCAGATTGTCCAGTGTCTATTCACCCCTTGACTGCTAGTGGCGGCAGATTGTCCAGTGTCCATTCACCCCTTGACTGCTAGTGGCGGCAGATTGTTTAGTGTCCATTCACCCCTTGACTGCTAGTGGCGGCAGATTGTCCAGTGTCCATTCAACACCCAAAATCCTCACCTGTCAGAGTGACGTGGCAACCAGGTGATGTCAACAAGAGGCAAGGAGCCTCATCAGCAACGCAACTGCGGGGGCCGCTGCGGATATGTCTCTTGAAGTTGCACGGTGTTCAGTTTTTGTCGACAGTAAAGGGGTGAAATTTATTACCAGGTGTCTCTCTTCCGATACTCGTGCAAAGTCTGTATCTTTCTTCATATACTCGTGCAAGGTCTGTGTCTCTCTTCATATACTCGTGCAAGGTCTGTATCTCTCTTCCCATACTCGTGCAAGGTCTGTATCTCTCGTCCTATACTCGTGCAAAGCCTGTCTCTCTCTCTCTCTCTCTCTCTCCCTATACTTGTTTAAGGCCTGTGTCTCTCTTCCTATACTCGTGCAAGGTCTGTGTCTCTCTTACTATACTCGTGCAAGGCCTGTATCTCTCGTCCTATACTCGTGCAAGGCCTGTGTCTCTCTTACTATACTCGTGCAAGGTCTGTATCTCTAGTCCTATACTCGTGCAAGGATTGTGTCTCTCGTCCTATACTCGTGCAAGGCCTACATCTCTCGTCCTATACTCGTGTAAGGCCTGTGTCTCTCTTACTATACTCGTGCAAGGCCTGTGTCTCTCTTACTATACTCGTTCAAGGCCTGTGTCTCTTTTACTATACTCGAGCAAGGCCTGTGCCTCTCTTCCGATACTCGTGCAAGGCCTGTGTCTCTCTTCCGATACTCGTGCAAGGTCTGTATCTCTCTTACTATACTCGTGCAAGGTCTGTATCTCTCTTACTATACTCGTGCAAGATCTGTATCTCTCTTCCGAACCTCGTGCAAGACCTGTATCTCTCGTCCTATACTCGTGCAAGGCCTGTGTCTCTCTTCCTATATTCGTGCAAGGCCTGTGTCTCTCTTACTATACTCGTGCAATGCCTCTGTCTCTCTTCCTATATTCGTGCAAGGTCTATGTCTCTCTTTCCTATACTCGTGCAAGGTCTATGTCTCTCTTTCCTATACTCGTGCAAGGTCTGTGTCTCTTCATATCCTCGTGCAAGGCCTGTGTCTCTCTTACTATACTCGTGCAAGGCCTGCGACTCTCTTCCTATACTTGTGCAAGGCCTGTGTCTCTCTTACTATACTCGTGCAAGGCCTGTGTCTCCCTTACTGTACTCGTGCAAGGCCTGTGTCTCTCCTCCTATAAACGTGCAAAGCCTGTGTCTCTCTTCCTATTCTCGTGCAAAACCTGTGTCTCTCTTCTTATACTCGTGCAAGGCCTGTGTCTCTCTTTCTATACTCGTGCAAGGCGTGTGTCTCTCTTACTATACTCGTGCAAGGCTTGTGACTCTCTTACTATACTCGTGCAAGGCCTGTGTCTCTCTTCCTATTCTCGTGCAAGGCCTGTGTCTCTCTTCCTAAAGTGCCAGGCTATTCTTAAGCTGTCACGGTTTATATGTTTCCTTTAATGTGATATGGTCCGTAGATCATAACTACTGTTCTTGGGTATTTTAGCAATGAGTCAATCAACGTGGTGAAATACTATTCCTGATTTTGTGGTGAGATAATATTTTTATGTGGTAGTTGCTACACATGTAGCCAGTTTAAGCTTGTGCATTACGTTATTTTGTTTGCAGACAACGGACTGTACTCTTCCTTATTATGAAGTTTGTGTCTTATTATTATAGTTTTGTGGATTTCTGCATCATCTCAGTGACAATCCAACGCCGGATAACTGTGCCTGAGTGTGTTGCGAAATGCTTTCTCTGACCAGCACTTTAGTGAAACCTGGACAGTTGTATTTTCATATCAGTTGATGCTTCATAATTAAGCCGCACGCTGTGTGGACCGCGATCGTGTGGACTGTGGGAGGGACTTGTACTAAGCTATAAAAGTACTATACAGACAGCCTCAGCAACCACACGCAATATTCTCTTTCTGCGCATAAAAGGTGTTTACTCTCATTTTGAAAACTTTTTCGCCGACTGAATACTGGTTCTACTTCTTCTGCTACTGCACCATCATAATTTTTGTTCTTCTTAAAATTATAGTTCTTCTTCAGTACTTCTAAGCCTAATCCTTGTTTGCTTTGATTCAATATTATTGTCGCTTTCATTGTTTGGTTTTATTATTATTTGTGTTTGTGTACTGATTACTATATTATCAATAGCTGTATTACGTTAAGTGTACTTATTGTTACTCTCATCAGTTTCGCCACCTTCGTTTCTTTCTCATCTGTCACGATGAATCAAGCAGACGTGAAAGTAAAAAATCTCCGCATTGGGCATTTAAATGTATACCATCTATATGCCAAACTTGCTGATATTTCCGTTTACCTGAATGACTCAAACCCATTTCATATTTTTGGATTTTCTGAGACACGTCTTGGTTCTAATGTATCTGATGAATCAATTCAGATTCCTGGCTTTTCTGTCCTGAGACGTGATCCAACGGCCCATGGACAAACAGGATTAGCTGCTTATATTCACACGTCTGTTCAAGCTCTTACACGTAGACGACATGACTTAGAAACTGAGCAAGTTGAGTGTATGTGGCTTGAGCTGAAAGCCCCCCAATCACCATCATTTCTTATCGGTTTTCTGTACCGCAACCCTGCTGCAAACTTTGAGTGGTACGATAATTTTCTTAGTATGTTTGATAAAGCCTGTAAACCTAATTCTAATGTCATACTTATGGGAGATTTTAATATAGACATGTTAAGGTCTCATCATGCATGGGACTCTACGATGACGTTGCTGGGTCTTAAACAGTTAGTCACTTCGCCGACACGAATAACACCAACAACATCTACACTCATAGACCACATCTATGCCACAAAGCCGGAGTCTGTTTATAATGTGTCTGTCGGTAACCTTGGCATCAGTGATCACTTTCCCATCAGCTGTACGTGGTCCACCAAGTTCCCAAAAGCAAAGAAAGGATGTCATACGTATATCACCTATCGTTCTTTTAAAAAATTTAGTGAGAGCGACTTTTTATCTGACCTTAATAACGCACCTTTTGAGGAAGTGCTTAGTGAAACTGACCCTGACAGCGCTCTGTCTGTCTGGTATAGCATTTTTCTTACTATTTTAAATAAACACGCGCCTGTGCGGCGAAGGCGAGTCAAACACGCTTCACTCCCGCCGTGGCTGACTCAAGACATCATTCAGGCCATGAGGGTGAGAGATGATCTGAGAAAACAGAAGTGTTTTGTTGAATTTAAACGTGAGCGCAATCGTGTCAAATGTTTAGTGCGGCAGGCTAAAAAATCTTTTATTGATCGTTTGATTAAACAAGACAAAGATATGTCCATGCTCTGGCGCGCTATGGCCGTAGTGACTGGAGGCAAGAGTAGGAAATCCCCTGTAATCCCGACTACTCTGACTGCCGATAATTTTAACGATCATTTCCTTTCAATTGCCGAGTCCCTGGTCCCCTCTAAAACAAATTCTCGGCCTTATACCTGTCCTGACACCCTGATTGATTTCTGTAGAACGCGAACTGCGAGATTTCATCCATTTGCTATTCCACCTCTGGCAGTTCACGAGGTTGGTAAGACAATAAGTTCCATGAAGAATAAAAAATCTTCCGGGCCAGATGAAATAAGCCCCAAAATACTGAAACTATCACTTCCCTATGTTGTAGAAACAATAACTTATGTCTACAATTTATGCATACAGAAAAATGTTTTCCCAAAAGAACTAAAAAAAGCTAAAGTTATTCCCCTACCTAAAACAAAAGATCTGTCCGATGTTAACAATTATCGCCCCATTTCACTTTTGTCTGTCTTAAGTAAACCCCTTGAACGACACATTCATAAGCATCTGTTAGAATACCTGGAAAAACGCAAATTAATCCACCCCCTCCAGTCAGGTTTTCGCCCGAAGCATAGTTGTCATACAGCCTTATCGCGACTTACTGACACGTGGCTAAGTTCAATGAACAAAGGCGAATTCACAGGTGCTGTTTTCATAGACCTTCGGAAAGCTTTCGACATGGTAGATCATGAAATTCTCCTTTCCAAGCTCAGTATATATCTGGATGGTTCATTTTCAAGTAACTGTTTTCATACATCAGACGGCAGTTCTCAGGCATCTATTCATTCCTTTAAAACAACCTCGTTTTTCGCTTCCTATCTTACAGACAGACAGCAGCGCGTGATAGCCAATGGATCTTACTCTTCAAGTGGTTTAGTAACAAGAGGAGTGCCCCAGGGCTCTGTCCTGGGACCTCTTCTCTTTTGCATATTTATCAATGATCTGCCACTACACTTCACGAATGACAGAATTGAATGTGACTTGTTTGCCGATGACGCAACAATCCACACCCCCGATAAGTGTCTGGAGTCTTTAAATGATCGTTTGCAACAGGGACTGAGTGAAATTTCCAAATGGTGTGAAAATAATGCAATGATCCTTAATCCCACCAAAACCGAATGTATGACGATAGCAACCCGTCAGAAGCATCAGCTCAAGCCACTTTCGCTTAGCCTGGAAATCCAAGACCACACCATTACACAAGTAACTGAACATCGCCTACTTGGAGTTATTGTTGATAACCAGATGAAATGGCAATCTCACATCAATGTTGTTTGTAAAACTGTGTCCAGAAATGTGTTTATGCTGTCTAAGCTAAAATATCTTATTGATGTCGACACTTGCAAACTATTTTACAATGCCCATGTCAAATCCCACATCGATTATGCCTCCACGACATGGGACGGCAGTGGTGACATACACATGAAGAGGCTTAACTCCTTGCATCGCAGGGCAGTGAAGCAGATCCTGCCTGATCCAGCTCTTTCTACTGACCAAAAATTTGAAAAACTAAAAATGCTTCCTCTTGACAAGCACCATCTCTTTAACAAAGGGGTAGTCATGTATAAAATCTGGAATGAAATCCACCCAGAATACTTGTGTAATCTCTTCACCAAGGTAGCTTCAGGCTATTCAACATCAAGGCGAAACTTCATCACACCACGCCCGAGGATAGATTTATTTAAAACCGCCCTTGCTTTCTCGGGCGCCTCGTTTTGGAATAAACTGCCAGCGCACATAACACACACTGGTTCACTCCCCTCTTTCAAGGAAAGCCTCTTCAAGTACCTGCTATCTAACAGCTCATTCACTGGTTCGGGTATCTCCATCGCCTAAAGCCTTGATATTAACCTCCGCGCGCACGTGCGTGTATATGGGTGTGTGCGCGCGCGCGCGTGCGTGTGTGTGTGTGTGTGTGTATGTGTGTGAGAGCATGCAGCGCGAGCGTGCGCGCGTGTTTGATTTCAGTGAAAGAAGGAATTTTAAAGACTATCTCTTTTTTTTTTTTTTTTTTTTTTTCCCCGTTCACATTGTTAGTAATCATAATTGGTGCCCTCCATTTTGCCTTATCCATCTCTTTTTGCACGACTTATTATATTATGTGCACTTTCATGTTATCTTAGTAGCTTTGTACCTTTAGCAGATTTGTACCTTTGTAGTTTAGCAACGGCAAGCGTGAAAAATGGCACATGTGCTAACTGCTTCTTCCGTTCAGAAATAAAGTTTCATTTCATTTCATTTCATTTCATTTCATTTCATTCTCTCTCTCTCTCTCTCTCTCTCTCTCTCTCTCTCTCTCTCTCTCTCTCTCTCTCTCTCTCTCTCTCTCTCTCTCTCTCTCTCTCTCTCTTCCTATACTCGTGCAAGGCCTGTGTCTCTTCCTATACTCGTGCAATGCCTGTGTGTCTCTTACTATCTCGTGCATGGCCTGTGTCTCTCTTCCTATACTCGTGCAAGGCCTGGGTCTCTCTTCCTATACTCGTCAAGGCCTATGTTTCTCTTACTATACTCGTGCAAGGCCTGTGTCTCTCTTCCTATACTCGTGCAAGGCCTGTGACTCTATTACTATACTCGTGCAAGGCCTGCGACTCTCTTCCTATACTTGTGCAAGGCCTGTGTCTCTCTTACTATACTCGTGCAAGGCCTGTGTCTCCCTTACTGTACTCGTTCAAGGCCTGTGTCTCTCTTCCTATAAACGTGCAAAGCCTGTGTCTCTCTTCCTATTCTCGTGCAAGGCCTGTGTCTTTCTTCTTATACTCGTGTATAGACTAGAAGGAAGGTGTAAAACAGGATGTAGTTATAATGTAATGCTATTTCTGGCTGAAAGGACGAGCAAGTCATTAATACAGAGCGGGTCTGTAGAAAGCCGTACACACTGAGTTGTGAATAGAGTGGGGAGTTGAGAGGGGGTAGTGGGGGGTACAAAGGGGAGGGGGGTAGGGGAGATTTACCTAGGGTAGTTTTTTGTTTTGTTTTGTTTTGTTTTGGTGGGGGAGGGGGGGGGAGTATGTAAGGGTAGAAAGGGAAAGAGTGGGGGGGGGGGGGTGTCTCGCTGCAAACTTCATTTCACCAAAAGGCCACATTTCTCAAAGTTTGGAGGCGTCACCTAACGACAATGTACCTGGTCCAGGAAGTGGATCGACCATGCCAATCCCCTTCTCTGGGATGATTATCTCTCTCTCTCTCTCTCTCTCTCTCTCTCTCTCTCTCTCTCTCTCTCTCTCTCTCTCTCCTCCCTCTCTCTCTCTCCCTCTCTCTCTCCTCTCTCTCTCTCTCTCTCTCTTCCTCCCTCTCTCTCTCTCCCTCTCTCTCTCCTCTCTCTCTCTCTCTCTTCCTCCCTCTCTCTCTCTCTCTCTCTCTCTCTCTTCCTCCCTCTCTCTCCCTCTCTCTCTCCTCTCTCTCTCTCTCTTTCCTCCCTCTCTCTCTCTCTCCCTCTCTCTCTCCTCTCTCTCTCTCTCTCTCTCTCTCTCTCTCTCTCTCTCTCTCTCTCTCTCTCTCTCTCTCTCTCTCTCTCTCTCTCTCTCTCTCTCTCTCTCTCTCTCTCTCTCTCGACCCGCTCAGGTTAACAACTCAGAGTTGACTCGGCCTCTTCAGCCAGTGCCGCTGAAACTCGGCAAGCAGCCTGTCGACCCTTCGTCCCCGAACCCATGCGGCCAGGCGGAACAGCAGTCACCGATGTTCCAGACAACTGACTTTCCGCCTCTTGTGACTTCATCTGCCGGAACGGCCCAGACCTCAGCTGCTAATGCCTGGGCGCCCACTGCTAGTTGTGACAACCAAATTCCCATTGAATTAGTAATGCAAATTGCGAAACTTCTTTTCACTGCTAGACAGTGTACATCGCGTGAAAACAAATAATTAATTCTCATTATATAAAAAAGAATGATGTCTGATGGGCGCCACATTCCGACCCGTTGCCTGAATGGTCCTTGCTGGTGTGCGTATTTTGATTGTTTTCCACAACCTTCTTTGGCACTGACCGGGGAGGGTTGTGGGAGACGCTCGGGTTGCGCCGGTACGGGCTGTCCTGGCTCCGGGTCGGACTGTTGTTCCTGTCATATATCAACCCGAATGAGATTATTTATACAGGACTGATGTCATCCAAATGCTCAAATTTATGATTATCAATTGATTAGTACTACAGAACTCTATTGCTGTCGTAACTGTGAAACGTGTGTAGTTTTGATTGCGACGTAGAATCGCTATCAAGTCTATATCATTCAATATTGACGCTATACTCAAAGCGATTTTAAACTCATTTTGTACCTGAGAAATCGGTGACTTACTGCACGATATAGATTCATGTACGTTTTTCTGACATAGATAACGTGTCTAATGTGTGAAGTCACGACGGAGTCTCAACCACGTTTAGTTCGTATTTCTTGTGTGATAGACCGTAACGGATCAGAGACACCCAGTGCGTGCGCCTCTTTGTGCGACGATTAGTCGCGATACAATCATACAACATAATCCTGTTACTAAGAGGTTCAGGATTAGCACTTGACACCTGATGACTGATCAGTGTGTGATGACTGGCTTAGTGGTCAACACCCGCGTGCAATTCTCATCGGAATGCGCGTATAATTATGACAATTGCAGCGCTCTGTGACTTTACAAACTGTGTTAGCCTGTGTATTGAACAAGAGTGCACAACTTAGTCGCTATTAAAGTGATTCTTATCACTGACTGTGGCGGTAGCAAATAGAATAAGATTACTCTGGTACGCTTCATCGCGTTTTGTTTTTAGCAACGCTACGTCGCACGCGCAGAGACCTATATATCTGCAGACTTTTTTTTATTTACATCTACGATCCGCTATCTTTTTCTTCCTTTTTTATCTTTCGCGCATGTCTCAGTGCTGTATTTTGACCACTGATCTGCATGCCACATTGTGACATTTTGTTATTGTTGTTTAAACTGTCATTTAGTTTGTTAGTATATTTGAAACTAGTATTTGGTTGCGAAGTTACCTGACATGTTTACTAGTGTCAGCGATCATTTGCTTAGAATAGGCCACCTCAATGTATATCACCTTTGCAGTAAAGTATCAGACGTTACAGTACTACTCAACCAACCCTCCCCATATCATATATTTGGCTTTACAGAAAGTAGGTTGACAGAGAATATAAGTAACCAAGCTATCACCATACAAAATTTCTCCATTCATAGGCGAGATGCTTCAGTGCCTGATCATACTGGCATTTGTGCCTATGTTCACAATACTATTGCTAACAACGTAACACGACGATGTGACCTGGAATCCACCCATGTGGAAAGTCTATGGCTTGAGATAAAAGCAACCGCCAAGTCAACCCCGACCTTCGTATGTTTTATTTACAGAAACCCCGCAGCTACAGTGTCCTGGCAAGATGATTTTGTTGTAATGGTTGACAAAGTACAAAACTCCAAGGGTGATATACATATACTCGGTGATTTTAATGTTGATTTATTGAAACCTGGCAACACGTCATGGAGATCCATGATAACGTTCTTAGGCCTTACACAAGTAGTTCAGTCACCCACCAGGGTCACTGCTACTTCATCCACATTAATTGACCATGTTTATACAACCAACGACAGTGCCCTTAGCAATGTCTATGTACCCAGCACCTCTGTCAGTGATCATTTTCCTATTTGTTTTTCATTATCTGCGAAGTTGCCAAAGAAACCTCATAAGGAGCATATAACCATCCTCTACAGATCATTCAAAAAGTTTAACCAAGATGATTTTTTGCATGAACTTTCCCAAACACCATTTTCCGATGTGTATAACTATAACGATCCCAATGCAGCGCTGTCCCACTGGTATAAGTTGTTCCTCGGTGTTCTTGACAGACATGCCCCGAGGCGCACTAAGCGTGTTAAACATCCCACTGTGCCTGAGTGGCTGACGGATGAGATTAAAACTGCGATGGAACTAAGAGATCTATTGAAACAACAAAAGAAATTTGACGAGTACAAAAAACAGCGAAACCTAGTTAAATCATTAGTTCGTAAAGCACAGAGGCAGTATGCTGAAAAGATTATTGCGGGCGGCAAAGACATACGCAGCGTGTGGCAGGTGATTAACACATTTACCAAAGGACAATCTAGCATATCAACGAGTGTCCCCCCGCACCTCACAGCTAATGTATTTAATGAACACTTTCTTAACATTGCTAAAACCCTGTCACAGACGAACACCAGTGAGCCAGGTGAATACGTATGTTCAGAACAATTGAAACAGCACAGTCAGATAAACGCCGGCAATACTTTCTCAGTTCCCCTAATGACCGTCCTTGATGTAGGAAAATCTATAACCAACATGAAAAGTAAAACATCTTGTGGTGTAGACGGTATTAGCAGTAAAATCCTGAAAATTGCGCTCCCTTATATTGTTGAATCATTAACCTTTATATATAACCTTTCGATTAAAAAAAACATGTTTCCCGATGAATTGAAAATAGCAAAAGTTATTCCTCTACCAAAAAGCAAACATCTGAGCGACCCAAGTGAGTACAGACCAATTTCAATCTTATCAGCAGTGTCCAAACCACTTGAAAAGCATATACATAATCATTTACTTTAATTCCTGGAGAAAAACCGCCTTATTAGTACTGCACAATCAGCTTTTCGGCCTAAACATTCGTGTCAGACAGCCTTAACTCTCATAACCCACAAATGGCTTACTGCCATAAATGAGTCCAAACTTTCAGGTGTAGTATTTCTAGATCTTAAAAAAGCCTTCGATCTCATTAACCACTCAATCTTACTAAAGAAGTTACCTTTATATCATATTGACTCAAATGCAGTCGCTTTTCTCTCGTCCTATCTCTTAGACAGAACGCAGAAAGTGTTCTTGAATGGTAAATACTCAGCGAAAGGACTGGTGACCCATGGTGTTCCTCAGGGATCCACCCTAGGACCGTTATTATTCAACATCTTTATAAATGACCTTCCACTGTCAATATCACACCCCGACACAAACTGTGAACTATTTGCTGACGATACATCATTACATGTATCTGATAAAAATGTTTCAACCGTGAGCGCTGTCCTCCAACATAGTTTAGATAAAGTGTCAACTTGGTGTGAAGAAAATCATATGATTATTAGTATTCCTAAAACGAAAAGTATGTTGGTGACAACACGCCAAAAGCATCAACGTGGTTTGCAACCCCTTGTGCTGTCCCTTCACTCTCAGCCCATAGAGCAAGTGTCAAAACATCGTTTGTTAGGAGTGACAGTCGACGAACAGCTCAGCTGGGAGCCTCACATAGAAACTGCCTGTAAAACTATTTCGAAGAATCTCTTTTTATTATCCAAATTAAGTCGTATAGTTGACATTGATGCTCGAAAACTATTCTTTAACGCACACATCAAGACACATTGTAATTATGCTTCCAATATTTGGGACGGCTGTGGAGACATTCATTTGAAAAAAATTAATTCCCTTTACCGGCGAGGTATTAAACTTATTCTTCCTGGTTCGTCCCCTACTGATGAAAGACTGAAGGCCCTTAATATCCTACCACTCAGTAAACAATTGGAACTTAATAGATGCTTATTAGTGCAAAAAATTCTAAACGATGCCGCCCCTCCCTATCTCCGTGAGCTGTTTTCCCATACGAATAGAGAGAACACGAGGAACAGCTTACTCCATCTCCCAAAACCGAAAATCGACATCTTCAAATCTAGCATATCATTTTCCGGTGCTAAATCATGGAATAACTTACCCTCTCATTTAAAGTCTATTTCAAAGTTATCTATCTTCAGAGCTCGCGTCCATAAATATCTGCTGTCGATGTGAATGTTCTATTTTTCTGCTTAGTATGTTGCTCCAGCACAGCAGATTGCTGCAGATTATGTAATAGTTCGACTGTCTGCATTAACATGTCAGGTTCATACACGTATATATATTGTTTTAATTCTTTTTGTATTTTATTTTTTATTATTACTTTTTATTCTTTCTGATGGTGGGGGTGGGGGGGGGGTGGTATGGGTACTTATATGTATTTTATATTTTGCTGTATCGTCTGATGTATTTTTATATGTGTAGAGTAGCAGGACAGTTTGGAAGATAGGCATTGCTATGCCTAAAACTTTTTATCCTGAATAAAAACGTTTCATCATCATCATCATCATCTCTCTCTCTCTTCCTCCCTCTCTCTCTCTCTCCCTCTCTCTCTCCTCTCTCTCTCTCTCTCTTCCTCCCTCTCTCTCCCTCTCTCTCCTCTCTCTTCCTCCCTCTCTCTCTCTCCCTCTCTCTCTCTCTCTCTCTCTCTCTCTCTCTCTCTCTCTCTCTCTCTCTCTCTCTCTCTCTCTCTCTAATATCATTAATCCTTTAGTTTACTACTGTGTCGGAGTACTCTGTGTGTTTTATACGAGGTCAGTCAGTGCTTGCTCCAATACCAGCAGACTATCAGCGTGAAGGAAACTCGATTGAATCAAGACGATTCAATCAAGCTTCAATTTACCAGTGATAACTGTGTCTCCGCTTTACTTCGCTGAGCAGTATCGAGTTGAAAGCGGATTACCAAACCCCGCCCACTATCGAGGTTTGCCGAATGACGTCATCACTTTTTGCGGTAACGCCCTTGGAGGGCAGCTTGGCGGAGTAGGCAGGGGACTTTGTTACCGATAGCGTTTTATCGTTGCGTTCACTTCGGCAAATGTAAAAATGGTGAACACATGCTGTGTGAGCGGCTGTTTTATGACAAGTTCATCGATTCCAAAACCAAAGTGCTTTAGAATTCCTTCTTTAAAGGCGATAATTCAGTTACGGGAAATGAGCGAGAGACGTTGCAGGGCATGGTTTATGAAAATCACGAATAGGAAGACCGTCACAGAAACAACAGTGAAGTCATGGACCCGTGTCTGCAGCTGCTCAAGACATTTTCTAACTGGTAAGTAAAGGAGTACCCAACGGAGAAAGAAACACGCTTAGAAAGACGGTACAACACATTTATAATATTCGGTAAATACCCTTGTCAAATAGACAACAACAACATAGAGATTAGCCGTACTATCTCATGGCAGAAGAATGTGCAACTGAAGGAGGTGCGTAAATAAAAGAAAGAAAGGAGAACAAAGTGCGGAAAAGTAAAATGACGTCAACGAAAATCGCGTAAGAGAGACTCGAAAGACCTTACTTTAAGGTAAGTGCATGATAAATCATTTATTAGGTGTATTATAAGTCATCCATTAGTAGGACAGCTAAATCAAGGTGGCCAACAGTAACCAACTAAACTGCCGTACTACTTCGAGCATGGCGGACTTACTATGCTTTCTCTTGTTTGTTATGTTTCTTTGTAATGTGCTGAACTGTTAAAAATAAATCGTTCAAACTGTTTTATTCAAGAGGCAGTAAGTCTAATATTGATCATAGTGGTGAAATTGGTACACAATAATCATTGTGTAGCAGTGGGGATTGCTGTCACAATCACTGCCAGGCTGTTCACACCATTGCATTATTCTACACACTGACTTCACATGAATTACAATAATATGCTACAGGTCTGTAGCAATTTTTGAGCCGGTTGGTATCACTCCACTGTAATAAACAGCAAAGCCAAGACACGCAAGCTGAGATGTGACACTAAATCTAGAGTGTTCCTCATAGTAAAATTGTCTTTTATTTCACAGGAAAACCAGCCGAGCTCTATGATGACTGGGCACCAACTCCGGTGTAAGATGCAGAGGACACTGACAACACTTCTCTTGCTGAGAACAAGGCTGATGTAGCAGACCTACAGGCTAGTATTGGGAGACTGACTTTAGATTGGCAGCGGTTAGAGAGAGTAAACAGTGCCTTGGCAGCCGAGGTTTCAACACTGCAAAAAGACAATTCGGGGCTGCTGTCAGAAGTTGAGTGTCTTCGTAATGAGAACATAACTTTCAAAACAAACCTCGATGACCAGAATTTCAAGAAGAAGCTTTCAGGAAAGATGATGATAGGTCAAATACTACACTGGCCTACCTAACTACCTCATGCTGCTGGCTCTCCTGAATTTTATTTCTCCACACATCTCCAGCGGGCCAAGAAGTGTCAATACCAAGTTTCAAGAACTGCTGATAGTGCTGATGCGCCCGAGGTTGGCTTTACCAGTTAGACTTCTGGCTGATGTGTTCAGAGTCGGACCATCCACCATTTCACGCATTTTCTTTTTTACAAATGGGGAAATATGATGTATGTTCGCCTCAGTCCACTGATCACATGGCCAGACAGGGAAAGCCTGTGCCTCACAATGCCACTGGAGTTTGTCAGATGTTTTGGGAGAAAAGTGACTGTAATTATTTATTGTTTTGAACTGTTTATTGAAAAACCGTCTGGTCTGAAGCCTAGGTCACAAACTTTCTCCTCGTATAAGCATCATAACACTATAAATACTTAATCGGCATCACACCTCAAGGTGTTGTGTCTTTTATCACAAATGGCTGCGGTGGTCGGTGTAGTGACAAACATTTCAATGAGAACAGCAGCTTCCTTGACAAACTGTTACGTGGTGACCTTGTGTTAGCAGACCATGTCATAAGCCAGAGGCCTTTAACACGAATGTCCGAGACGGAGTGGTCGGCCTGGTTGAAATGTCGCCCGACCGGTCTATTGTAATGGTACTTGACCGACTGAAGATGTTCTTTAAAACGGTCGTTGATGGTCCTTTCCGTCTCTCCAACATAGAGTTGGCCGCATTTCACACAGGAGATGACATAAATCACGTTGGTGGTTTGACATGTGAAGTATCTGTCTATGTTGAATTTGTAACGTGGACCATTCACCACTGTAGATGGGCAAATAAAAGGACATGTCTTGCAATTTGGAACATTGCACGGTGTGGAGCCGGAGGGTCTGGTGGTAGAACGAGGCTTAAGAGTAGAGCGAACAAGCATGTCTCGTAAATTAATATCCCTCTTGAAAGCCACCAACGGAGGTTCAGAAAAGATAGCAGCGGACTCTTTACTGGATAATAATAATAATAATAATTACCATATTTATAATGCGCTTATCTTATAATAATTATAACTCTAAGCGCACACTCACAACTTTAGATAATGACTCACGTACCACAAACAGTGAAATACATTACGACGGTCAGCTTGGGGTGGGGAGTGCGGTGATATAGTGCTAAAACTGTTGAAAGAGGTGAGTTTTGAGGGCGGACTGGAAGGAGGAGAGAGAGTGTTTCTGACGGAGAGAGAGTGGGAGAGTGTTCCAGATGGATGGACCGTAGACGGAGAAGGAGCGGGGACCGAAAGTGTTAAGTTTGGTGCGAGGGATGTGGAGGCGGAGAGGGTCGGAGGCAGAGCGGAGGGAGCGGGAAGGTGTGTAGGGGTGAAGTAAGTTGGAGAGATAGGCAGGAGCGCAGTTGTTCAGGGATTTGTAGCAGAGAGACAGAACTTTGTATTGGATGCGTTGGGGGATGGGGAGCCAGTGAAGGAGTTTGAGCAGGGGTGTGATGTGGTCGGATTTTTTCTTTCTGAGGACGAGGCGGGCAGCATTGTTCTGGACGCGTTGGAGAGTGAAGATGGTGGAGTGAGGGAGACCGGAAAGGAGAGAGTTGCAATAGTCGATGCGAGATAAGATGAGAGAGACAGCAAGTTTGGTGGCAGCTTCGGTAGTGAGGTATTTTCTGATCTGACTGATGCGGCGAAGGTGGAAATAGCATGCCTGGGTCGTGGCGGAGACGAAGTTGGTCATGGACAGAGAGGAATCGAGGATGACGCCGAGGTTCTTGGCCGAGTCAGAGAGGGAGATGGGGGTGCTATCGAGTTGAAGGTGGAGAGAGGGAGGGAGCTGGGAGAGTTTTTGGCGAGTGCCTACCAGCATGGCTTCCGTTTTGTCGTCGTTCAGTTTCAGCTTGTTTGCTGTCATCCAGTTTTTCACGTCTTTGTAGCAGTCAGCCGTGCGAGTCAGTAGTGACTGAGTGTTGTCGAGTTTGTCTTTGTCTTGCATTTGTGAGTCGTCAGCGTAGAGGTGGTGGTGTATGCGGTGAGACTGGATGATGTTGGACAGAGGAGAGGTGTAGAGTGTGAAAAGGACCGGGCCCAGGACGGATCCCTGTGGAACTCCGCAGGAGAGCGTTACCGGGTTGGAAGAGACGCCGTTGATGGTGACGGACTGCTGTCTGTCAGAGAGGTAGGAGAGAAACCAGGAGTGAGCAGAGTCAGTGATGCCGAAGGAGTGGTGGAGTCGGTGGAGGAGGATAGAGTGGTCTATAGTGTCAAAGGCGGCAGAGAGATCGAGTAGTGTAAGAAGGGAGATGTTGCCAGAGTCAGTGGAGAGAAGCAGCTCGTTTAAGATATGTAGAAGGGCTGTTTCAGTGCTGTGATGTTTGCGATAGGCAGACTGGAATGGACTCAGTGGTAGGTTTAGTCTGCAGTATACTCGCGCGACTAAGTTTTTGTCTGAATTGCTTATTTCACCAGGCAACAGTTTGTCAAGGAAGATAATTAAAGGTGACAGGGGATCATAAATTTTGTTCCCTCTTAAATCAAATATGCAGCTTCCATCCCAAACCTGGTACAGAGATACTTGATGGTAAGAGCTTCCTATGCATGCTAACGAGGATGACCTCTTGCAAAGGTCAGGGGTCACAAGAGATCAGCAAAAGATGTGAAAATGTCTTATTTTTAGAATTTTAGTTGTTGTTGTTTGGTTTTTTTGTACGATTTTTGCAAAACTGTTCAACCAAATTTGGCAAAAAGGTAGCTGATGGTAAGTCCGTTCTATGGCATACCTTATGTTAGAACACTTAGTTATGGTCACAAAGTCATTAATTATGTGGATTGGATGCACGTAAGCACTGAGGGCTTTGATATTCTTGTTATGTAATAAAGATGCATTTTAGAAGATGGTATTATCATTCATGTGTGTGGGTGTATGTGATGCATGTCTAATTTCAAATGTGTTTTGTGTCATACTCAGAACCAAAATCAAAGTGTATCAAATTTTGAACCTTGACAGTAAAAGAATAGTAACTGATGTAACAGGCACCATGGAAAGCACAAAACTTATCAGGTAATATCCTTCACTGTCGTGATTGTACTGTAGTGTGCCATAAATGAGTTCATCATTTCAAATTCCCATTTGATGAAAACATATGCATGCATACCAATAAGTTTATAATCTAATATCACTTCAAACTTACTTCTACTGCATCAGAAATAACACGATGAAAAGAAATAACTAATTTAAACATAAAATTGTTAGGCAAATTTATTATGCACATGTATGTATAACAACTGCAATCACTTTCACAGAGTATCCGCTTTGTGTTTGCAGCCATCAGTAATCTTTACAGTACTGGTGGCTATACACACAAGGAGGTTACTAATTATACAATGTGTAATACCAGTAACAGGTAATTATCCCATTTAGTCCTGCCACACTACACCAGGAGATGGATCAATCATCATGATTCAAGAGTAGTGCCAGATTAGCTTGCCACCTGATGGCACCAAAGCTCACTTAGCAATACCATTGAATTATCATGGTCGATCCATCTCCTGCAACTGGTACAGACAGGTCTTAGATGACACCTCCTAAGTTGGGGAAATGCAGCCTTGGGGTTAAATGGGTTCAGCTGCAAGCTGACTGGGTGACAGTAGCATGACTTCAGTTCTGATTTCACTTCATCTTCAGGCAAGCTGACTGAGTGCCAGTAGCATGACTTCAGTTCTGATTTCACTTCATCCTCGGACAAGCTGACTGAGTGACAGTAGCATGACTTCAGTTCTGATTTCACTTCATCCTCGGACAAGCTGACTGAGTGACAGAAGCATGACTTCAGTTCTGATTTCACTTCATCTTCAGGCAAGCTGACTGAGTGCCAGTAGCATGACTTCAGTTCTGATTTCACTTCATCCTCGGGCAAGCTGACTGAGTGACAGTAGCATGACTTCAGTTCTGATTTCACTTCATCCTCGGGCAAGCTGACTGAGTGACAGTAGCATGACTTCAGTTCTGATTTCACTTCATCCTCGGGCAAGCTGACTGAGTGACAGTAGCATGACTTCAGTTCTGATTTCACTTCATCCTCGGGCAAGCTGACTGAGTGACAGTAGCATGACTTCAGTTCTCATTTCACTTCATCTTCAGGCGAGATTTGCCTTTCAGTCGAAATTCAGGAAGCTGGCGACAGTCAGGGCAGTACCAACGTCCCTTCTGTGTAGTTTTGATGCCCACACAAAAAAATGAAACCACTGCATATTGCCGTTCTCATTGTCACAAGCAACCATGTCATCTTCCTCCTCTCCACGGTTACAATAGCAATAGAGTGATCTGCCGGTAGCCTCAATGTTGGCCTTGCTTGGGGAAGTCTGAAGTGGTTGTCGGCGGGGTTGAGAGAAACTGTGAGCGACAACCTCAGGCACAACAGCTACTCTATTCTAAAGAAATGTTCCATTTTTGGCAGCATCTCGTCCCACCTTTCTGCATCTGGAAACACCCTCTCTATGAAAATGTCCTTGTGTGTCCACACAATAAAATCACAGTACTCTGCCTCTGTCCGGCCATACATGTACAATGTGCAGTAATGATGTTGCCATCCGGTTCTGTGATGACCCATGGTCTCAGCAGCTTGTCCGTCAGGGACTGGGAATGTTATACCTGTAAAACTGACAGGTAAATATAAAAAAATGAATAAACCAATAAATAGTGGAAGCAGATCACACTGATCTATGTAGTAAACAACACACAATAATAATGCAGCAGTGCATGTCTACAGAATCAAGAGTGACCGTGTGAGATACTCGGGATCATTCGCACATGTACATGTATGCATGGTTTCATCTACATCATACACGTTACTGGTACAAAGTCCCCTGCGAAGCGCGAATGGCCAGGCACTCCTCACAGATAATACCTCCATCTTGAACCGCTGGTCGGAATACTTTCAGAGCCTCTTCAGCGCTGAGCGCACTGTTCAAGAAGCAGTCATCCTACAAATCCCACACCTCCCAGTAAAGGTTGAATTGGACGAACCGCCCACCGCTGAAGAGACCCTCACAGCCATCCACCAGCTCAAGAGTGGCAAAGCAGCAGGCATTGATGGAATACCGCCAGAGATCTGGAAACATGGAGGCACAGCACTGCACAACAAGCTCCATGACCTCTTTCTCTGCTGCTGGGAGGAAGGAACACTACCAAAAGATCTCCGTGATGCAGTCGTTATCACCCTGTACAAGAACAAAGGCGAGAAGTCTGACTGTTCCAACTATCGGGGACTTACCCTGCTGTCCATTGCTGGGAAAATCCTTGCAAGGCTGCTCCTGAATCGGCTGGTACCTGCCATCGCTGAAGACCAACTCCCAGAGGGCCAGTGTGGCTTCAGAGCAAACAGGAGCACCACCGATATGGTCTTTGTGCTGAGACAGCTACAGGAGAAGTGCCGCGAGCAGAACAAAGGGCTGTACGTAACATTTGTCGACCTAACAAAAGCGTTTGACACTGTGAGCAGGCAAGGCATGTGGCAGATCCTGGAGCGACTTGGCTGTCCCCCAAAGTTCCTCAACATGATTGTCCAGCTACACAAGGACCAGCAAGGCCAGGTCAGACTCAACAATGACCTCTCAGAACCATTCCCTATTCTCAACGGCGTAAAGCAGGGCTGCGTGCTGGCACCGACCCTCTTCACCATCTTTTTTAGCATGATGTTGAAGCAGGCCACAGTGGACCTCGATGATGACGATGCAGTGTACATCAGGTATCGTCTCGATGGCAGCCTGTTCAACCTCAGACGACTGCAGGCCCACACGAAAACCCTAGACCAACTGATTCGTGAGCTGCTTTTTGCTGATGATGCTGCCCTCGTTGCACACACAGAGAGAGCCCTGCAGCGCATCACGTCTTGCTTCGCAGATGCTGCCCAGCTCTTTGGACTAGAGGTCAGTCTGAAAAAGACAGAGGTCCTCCATCAGCCGGCACCCAAGACAGTGTATCGCCCTCCTCACATCACCATTGGCGAGTCTGAACTAAAGTCAGTGCACCAGTTTACTTACCTTGGCTGCGTTATCACGTCGGACGCCAAGCTGGACAAGGAGCTTGACAGCAGGCTGGCCAAAGCGAACAGCGCTTTCGGGCGACTTTTCAAGCGGGTGTGGCACAATCAACAGCTGAAAACAGGCACCAAGATCAGCGTGTACAGAGCTGTGGTCCTCACCACCCTGCTGTATGGTTCCGAGTCCTGGGCCCTCTACCGCAGCCAACTACGACTCCTCGAACGCTTCCACCAGCGCTGCCTGCGTACCATCCTGGGCATTCACTGGAGTGACTATGTCACCAACGTCGAGGTCCTTGAACAGGCTGAAACTGTGAGCATCGAGGCTTTGCTGCTGCGGACACAGCTCCGCTGGGCGGGGCATGTCTCCAGGATGGAGGATCATCGCCTACCAAAGATCACCCTGTTCGGCGAGCTTGCTACTGGACACCGTGACAGAGGGGCACCAAAGAAGAGATACAAAGACTATCTCAAGAAGTCACTTAGTGCCTGCCAAATCGACCACCACCAGTGGTCTTCGCTTGCTGCGGACCGTGACACCTGGCGCTCCACCATTTACAAGGCAGCTGTCTCCTTTGAGGACTCTCACAGAGCTAGCCTTAAGGACAAGCGGCTCAGGAGAAAAAACAGAGATGCCGCAGCTCAGAACCCTGGCCATACCTTCCCCTGCAGCCACTGCGGTCGAACCTGCCTGTCTCGGATTGGCCTCCGCAGCCACGAACAAGCCTGCAGACGTCGTGGGCAACTCCTATAAAATCTTCGTTCGCGAAGTCAAGCCAAGCACACGTTACTGTACATCACTTCAAAGCCCTATCAAAACTGAAAGTTAAAGTAGTTTCCTTGCTTGCCATGTTACGCTATCAACCACTGAAAAATCCCACACAAAACGGTCTTACGACATGGTCTCCAGTTGAATGTTCTTTCTCTTAAAACAAAAAGTGTTGATCAAAAATAGCCGCTTCGTTCTCACCTGCGCTGTGATGACAGTGTTCTGGCAGTCTTGTGGTCTGTGGGTCTGGATGGGGCGCTGTACCCAGCCAGCAGTCAGCTAGTTGTGAGCCCCCAAGCTCTTCAGTGTCTGCTTTAAACTTTTCCCTCGTGTAGAAGCTTGTTCTGTGTACAAGGTACTCGCTGATATCAGCTTGCTCTGTTTGGTAAACACTTCGCTTCGTCCGACCACTCAGTGTGCTGGCACGGATCTACGCCCCCACCGCGCTCAATTTTTGCAGATACCGAGTTTTACTTACACTGTCTAGATTGTCTACATACTTTTCAAAAGTTTTTTTGACATCTTTGCCATGAAAACAGGAAAACCACTGAGAAGAAATGCACGCACTCGCTCAGTACAGAAAGTGTTGGTTGCCCTCCACGCCTCTTTGTGTGTGTCACGTGATACGCACAAACAGGCCGAAAGGTACGCAATCGGCAGACCTCGAGTGTGCTCGTGTGCAGCTGATACGCCTAACTGAACTTGCTATCGGGACTTTGATGTTCGAGCAGTTGGATTATTTCCCTGCTGACGTGTCTGCTAAATCATTTCATTGTGTCTTATCTATTTACCAGCTTTATATATACATAGGCATTTGTGCTGTTTCCCTTTCAATAATCTCAACGTATCAGTACTTCCTTCTTTCGACATTTTATTTTGTTGTTGTTGTTGTTTGTTCTGTACAAATTTGCCTTACTCCGTAATAGACATAAATTTGAAAGTTATGCGAATAGGGCATCTCAATGTTTTTCATTTGTACAATAAACTAACCGACATATCTGTCTACATTAGCAATCCCACACCCTTTCATTTATTTGGGCTTAGTGAGACGCGTCTAAGCTCGTGTGTGAGCGATGAAGCCATTAGTATTCCTAATTTTTCCGTGACTAGGAGAGACCCCTCGTCCCCAAGTCAAACAGGCATCGCTGTCTACATTCACAACTCCATTCAGCATTTAGTCCATAGACGCTTGGACTTGGAAACAGAAGACGTAGAGTGTTTGTGGCTGGAATTGAAATGCCCTAAATCGACACCGCTACTAGTTGGATTCCTTTACAGAAACCCTGCCGCCACTTTTGAATGGTATGACCATTTTAGTCAGACCCTTGACAGAGCTTGCAAAAGAAAGGCTGACCTTCTTCTCATGGGAGATTTTAATATAGACTTCCTTAAGAACGATCACACTGCGTGGGATACAATATCTTCATTGTTTGGTCTAGTCCAGTTAGTAAAATCGCCCACCAGAATTACTCAGAATACGTCCTCACTTATAGACCACATATACACTAATAAACCCAAAGCGTCTGTAATGTTGAGGTTTCAAATCTAAGTGTTAGTGATCACTATCCAGTTGTTTGTTCATGATCAAAAAAGATTCCGAAAGCCGCAAAAAAGAACGGCCATACAACCATAACATATCGATCATTCAAGAACTTTAACCATAATAAATTCCTATTTGATTTAAATAATACTCCGTTCAACGATGTACTTCTCTCCAATGACCCGGACACTGCCTTTTCTATTTGGTACACTCTTGTTCTAACTGTATTAAACAAACACGCACCCCTTCGTGAGAGAAGGGTTAAATCAAACACTCTTTCTCCATGGTTAACCCCAGAAATAATGCAAGCGATGGCGCTCAGAGATGATCTGCGTAGTCGAAAACTATTTACTGAATTCAAGCAACAACGTAACCGTGTTAAGTACATGATCAGAGAGGCAAGGAAAAGGTTAGTCCGTGACACAGTGAAAGACAGTAAGGATACTTCCACTATCTGGCGCCTATTAAACACTTTAACTAACCTTTGGCACTTCAACAACCATTCCCAGCAGTCTTACTGCAGAAACTTGTAATAATCATATTCTTTCAGTCGCTGAAACTCTAAATGCCTCAACTAATAGCAGTAAGTATGAATGTTCTAATTTGCTTTCTGAATTCTGTAAACACAGAACAGAGGACACAGACCCCTTCAGCATTCCTTTGCTAGAAGTTCATGAGGTGGGTTTGCTCATTAGTAAACTACCAAATAAAAAGTCTTCGGGGCCTGATGGCATCAGCCCGCAAATACTTAAGTTATCCCTGCCGTACATAGTAGAGTCTATTACGTACATTTACAACCTTTGTATCAAGCAACATACTTTCCCTAACAAACTAAAATACGCTAAAGTCATTCCACTTCCAAAAACTAATGATCGTTCTGACCCTAACAACTATCGACCGATTTCATTATTACCAGTTCTATCAAAGCCACTTGAAAGGCATGTCCACAAACACCTGCTTGCCTACTTAGAAAACCGCAAGCTCCTGCACCCCTTTCAATCCGGATTTCGCCCACAGCACTCGTGCCACACTGCACTCACGCGCCTCGTTGACGCATGGCTCCAGGGTATGAACAAATCCCAGAAAAAAAGGTGTCGTTTACTTAGACTTTAAAAAGGCCTTTGACCTAATCGATCACACCACTCTAATGACAAAGATTCAGAAATACTTAAATAGTACAAAAGTAGTTGCATTTTTTTAGATCATACCTAACTGATCGTAAACAAAAGGTTCTAGTGAATGGATCTTACTCTTCTCTAAAAGATATAAAGTATGGAGTTCCCCAAGGATCCGTGCTTAGTCCCTTATTATTTTGTCTATTCATCAATGACCTGCCACTTCATTTAACTTGCAAGAACGTGCAATGTGATCTTTTTGCTGATGACACTTCTATTCATATGACTAACAAAGATATACAAGTAATTTCTTCCAACTTGCAGCATAGTCTTGATGAAGTGTCTGAATGATGTCACAGGAATTCTATGATTAAAACCAAATCTATGATAATCGCCACTCGTCAGAAACACCAGTTAGCACCCCTGTTACTTAACCTTTTATTAAGGCCAACTACACGTCAAAAGCACCAGCTGAACCCACCGCCACTTAGCCTTTTCTTTAACTGTGAGCCAATTAAACAAGTTAAGAGCGCCGGCTGTTAGGCGTCATTATAGACGATCAATTGACATGACATGCGCATGTAAACAGTGTGTGCAAAATTGTGTCCAGAAATCTATTTCTCCTTTCAAAACTTATTTACTTTACGAATTCACCAACTAGAAAACTCTTCTTCGGCGCTCACATCCAGTCCCACATTGACTACGCATCTACAGTCTGGGACGGGTGTAGTGATGCGTGCTTAAAGAGGCTTAATTCCCTCCACCGGAGGGCAGCCAAGCTAATCCTTCATAATAGCAGAGAAAGCACTGACGAGCGACTTAGGACCTCTGACATGCTTCCGTTACGTATCCTCTTTAATAATAACAATAATAATTACGGTATTTGTAATGCGCTTATCTGTAACAGCTAGGATTTAGTACAAAATTTCATGCATGACTCACAGTTGTATTACCTGTTCCTGCCCACACTACCTTGCCTGTCTTCTCCAGCTGTATACGCCCTCAAGACAGAATTTGCGCTCTGCGGCCGACTCTCGAGTTTTACGTATCCCTCTTGTCAAAACAAAGTCGTTTGGTGAGAGGTCATTCAGATACCAAAGCCCAGTTGTTTGGAATGAGCTCCCACGCGAACTGAGATACGTCGATTCGAGACGGAGAGGCATTCAAGCGAGCCCTAAAGACCCATATTGTTTCTGTCAGCTACAAATGACCTTGTCACACACTTTTCATGTTAAAGTCATCTCTATCTATGTTAGAAGTAGTGTGTGTGTGTGTGTGAATGCCAGTATGAGTCCACAAGCGTAGCACTTTTGAATGGTGACTTTATAGCTTGTTTACAGAGTGCGTTGTATTTTGTTTTTTTGTACTTTTTGTAAATTGCATTTTTGCAATTAGTTATTTTTGTACATTAGTTTTTGTTAATCGCCTAGAGCTCTAATCTGAGGTTAGGCGCTATACAAGTACTCATTTTTATTATTATTATTATTATTATTATTATTATTATTATTATTATTATTATTATTATTATAACTCTAAGCGCGCACTCACAACTCGCGCACGCATGCGCACGCTATAGACAATGACTCACGTACCACGAATACATTACGACAGTCAGCTTGGGGTGGGGAGTGTGGTGATATAGTACTAGAACTGTTGAAAGAGGTGAGTTTTTAGGGCGGACAGGGAGGAGGAGAGAGAAAGTGTTTCTGACGGAGAGAGAGAGAGAGAGAGAGAGAGTGGGAGAGTGTTTTAGGTGGATGGACCGTAGACGGAGAAGGAGCGGGGGCCGAAAGTGCTGAGTTTGGTGCGGGAGATGTGGAGGCGGAGAGGGTCGGAGGCGGAGCGGAGGGAGCGGGAAGGAGTGTAGGGGTGAAGTAAGTTGGAGAGATAGGTAGGAGCGCAGTTGTTCAGGAATTTGTAGCAGAGAGGCAGAATCTTGTATTGGATGCGTTGAGGGATGGGGAGCCAGTGAAGGAGTTTGAGCAGGGGAGTGATGTGGTCGGATTTTTTCTTTCTGAGGACGAGGCGGGCAGTATTGTTCTGGAAGCGCTGGAAAGTGAAAGTGGTGGAGTGAGGGAGGCCGCAAAGGAGAGAGTTGCAATAGTCAATGCGAGATAAGATGAGAGAGACAGCAAGTCTGGTGGCAGCTTCGGTGGTAAGGTATTTTCTGATGACTGTTGCAACGGAGGTGGAAATAGCATGCCTGGGCCGTGGCGGAGACAAAGCTGGTCATGGAAAGAGAGGAATCGAGAATAACGCCGAAGTCCTTGGACGAGTCTGTTCAACAAGGGCGTGTTAATGTTTAAAGTCCGAAAATCCAAAACCCCGCGGTACGTCTCGGATTTGTTTTAAGGATGCTAACACACCATACAAGACATCAAAGAACAAACTGTCAGTACCTAGGCCACGACTTGATATATTCAAAACTAGTCTGTCTTACTCAGGGGCCAAACTTTGGAACTCGTTTCCGGCCAATATTACCGAGGCATCTTCATTGTCTACCTTCAAGTCAAGACTATTCCGGCACTTAATTGAGCCGCCGAACAAAGCGCACGCTACTACTGTGTTCTGAATGACTGTTATCAAACATGCAAGCGTGTGGGCGTGTGTGTATGTGTGTGCGTGCATGTGTGCGAAACAGTGTGTTTTGTGCATATTTGTTTATGCTGGTGTGTGCGTGCATGTGTGTGTGTGTGTGCGCGCGCGCGCGTGCGTATGTATGTGTGTGCGTGCATCTTGCGTGCATGTATGTGTGTGTTGGGTTAGTCAGGAGGAAGTAAAACGTCTAGATAATCTTGACGTTTATGCTTACAGTTTTGGCGTTCAATGTACCGAATGTAGTCTTAACAGTGTGCAATGTATACTATATATGTGTTTATTATGTAGTTGTATTTCATGTACCGTGTGTAATGCATATTAGCCAGACGTGGGTCGGGACTGTGCCTCGACTGACGCCGGCGTTGGTTAAAGGCCCCGGACATACATCACGATACCACGTTTGTCCCGGCCTTTAATCCAATGTTTGAGCCGTAGCGGGGTCTGACCTAACTCTGATTTACGTACTTCCGTGTGTGTGCGTCCGCGCGTGTGGGGGTGTGTGTGTGAGTGTGTGCAAGCGCGTGTGCGTGCGTGCGTGCGTGCGTGTGTGTGTGTGTGTGTGTGTGTGTGTGTGTGTGTGTGTGTGCGCGCGCGCGCGCGTGTGTTTTCATGTAGTTTGTAGCTAGGACAAGAACGGAAAAATGTCTGCGCACCTATTCTTTTATCCTTGGAAAAAAAAGTTTCATTTCAGTTTCATTTCATCTCTCTCTCTCTCTCTCTCTCTCTCTCTCTCTCTCTCTCTCTCTCTCTCTCTCTCTCTCTCTCTCTCTCTCTCTCTCTCTCTCTCTCTCTCTCTCTCTCTCTCTCTCTCTCTCTCTCTCTCTGAGATTTTTCTGAGCAAACTTTGAACTGCATCCTTGTAAGACTGAACATGTGAGGGACTCATGTGCTGAATTTGCCTCTGTAAGTACACTTGTGTGTAGGTTTCTTTTATGCATTTCTTTGTGTTGGTTTTATCTTATGTATTATGAGCTGTGCATGGGATTGACAGTTTGGTAATGATGTGCTTTGCTAGTTGTTGCCTTGAGAGATCATTTTCATGTTTATGCGGCTCATTTGTGTCCGCCATGTTAGTTTATGGCTATGAGTTTGATGCACTTGGCTGAAGCCTGTAGTTTGATGGGTATAGTTAGGTCAGATTTTATTGTGTAAAATTATTGCTTCTATTCATATTTATGGTTTGTATTTTTCGTGCGAGGTTCGAAAACGGGTTCCGGCTTCGGACTTTTCTCCTCTGCAGTGCAGTCACGTCCTGAAAACGTCTTGTTGCTGTGGGGATGTTAAGCAATGTGCAACCAACAACCCATTTCCTCGTTATAGTAGTGCGCTACTGACCCTAGCGGACCTATGCTACGTTAGGATTTTGTACCTGGCGCCAGGCAGCCTACGGCCCCCGCCACCTGCCGCCACCTCTGACGGCCAATTGCCTAATCCCTTGTGCTCTCACACCCACCAGCTGTGAATGGGGTCGGGAGCTCAGCTCCCCCCTCACGCCTGAGTGCATCTGCAGGGGCCTGCGGGCACGTTTCAACAGCTGGCATGGCGACTTGGGGACAGTGACAATAGCACAGGCAAGATCTCTCTCACCACCTGGTCCTCGTCTGCCACGGCAACAGTGAAGTGTCAAAGCCAGGTGTGTGCTAATCTGTGTTTTGTTTGTGAGAGGCTCACACTGCTTGTGATGTTAGCCAGATGGCAAGATGGGCCCAACCACACGGTCCAAACGAACATTTACGCAGGTAAGTGTGGAAGAGATTAGACGGACTCTGGACCCTATTCAGATCACGTATAACACTGAACATGGCAAACTACCAGTGTGGCGAAAGGTGTTACATCTTCGCTACATTGGCGAGTTCAAGCCCCAAGGTGTCACAACAACGTGGGAAGACTACGGGGAAAACCATACCGCCTTTGAACAACAAATTGATCTTGATGCATTCAGTCTGCCGAAAGACCTAGTGCACTCAACCATACGGATAAAGGACGGCAAGCGGCAACTACTTGTGATACATGCGTACTACACCACAGCCAGTTTTTTGGTTCAGGGCAGGTCCTGCCGCCAGTGGGTAGACAGGGAGTTTGCTGCGCTGAGAGAAATCGTCAACACCTTGACCGCTCAGTCTGGTCACAGTCAGCTGGCGCTACCGTCACCGCCCTCTTCAGTTGACACCAGCCTGTCAGTAACCGATACCCAGACCATCACCGTCATGGACGACACCGAGGGTGCTACCTATAGCGACAAAACCTCTATCACCAATATCGGCGGTACTGGCACCACCAGCGACAGCGACAACAATGCTAGTGCTGCCACTACCTCCGACGTCGGCGGCACTGGCACCATCACCGACAGCGACAACAGAGCTAGTGCTGCCCCTACGTCAGACATCGGCGGCACTGGCACCACCAACACCAGCGACAACAAAGCTAGTGCTGTCCCTACGTCAAACGTCGGCGGCACTGGCACCATCAACACCAACGACAGCGCCAACAGAGCTAGTGCTGCCCCTACGTCAGACGTCGGCGGCACTGGCACCATCACCGACAGCGACAACATAGCTAGTGCTGCCCTTACGTCTGAGGTCGGCGGCACTGGCACTTTCACCATCACCGACAGCGACAACAGAGCTAGTGCTGCCCTTACGTCTGACGTCGCACCATCACCGACAGCGACAACAGAGCTAGTGCTGCCCCTACGTCTGACGTCGGCGGCACTGGCACCGACAGCGACAACATAGCTAGTGCTGCCCTTACGTCTGAGGTCGGCGGCACTGGCACTTTCACCATCACCGACAGCGACAACAGAGCTAGTGCTGCCCTTACGTCTGACGTCGGCGGCACTGGCACCATCACCGACAGCGACAACAGAGCTAGTGCTGCCCCTACGTCAGACGTCGGCGGCACTGGCACCAACAGCGACAGCGACAACAGAGCTAGTGCTGCCCCTACGTCTGACGTCGGCGGCACTGGCACCGTCAGCAACAACAGAGCTAGTGCTGCCCCTACCTCAGAAGTCGGCGGCACTGGCACTTTCACCACCAACGACAGCGACAACAAAGCTAGTGCTGCCCCTACGTCTGACATCGGCGGCACTGGCACCATCCACACCAGCGACAGCGACAACAGAGCTAGTGCTGCCCCTACGTCAGACGTCGGCGGCACTGGCACCACCAACACCAGCGACAGCGACAACAGAGCTAGTGCTGCCCCTACGTCAAACGTCGGCGGCACTGGCACCATCAACGACAGCGACAACAGAGCTTGTGCTGCCCCTATCTCAGTCGTCGGCGGCACTGGCACTGGCACCACCAACGACAGCGACAACAGAGCTAGTGCTGCCCCTACGTCTGACGTCGGCGGCACTGGCACTGGCACTTTCACCACCAACGACAGCGACAACAGAGCTAGTGCTGCCCCTACGTCTGACGTCGGCGGCACTGGCACTACCATCACAACCACCTACAACAACTGCAACAACAGTGCCTTCACCTCCGACAACGGCGGCACTGGAGCTACCACTATCTCCACCATCGACCTCAAAGCTAGTGCTGCCCCTACCTCCGACGTCGGCGGCGCTGGCACCATAACCAACGACAGCATCGACAGCGATTGTGCTGCCATCACATCTGACGTCGGTGGCATTGGCACTCAGCCTCCTGCCCCTGCTGATGTCATGGTTATCGAGTCTGCGTGCCAGACGGTCTGCCCTGTTGTCCTCAACCCAGACCCCCTGGCCATGGAGCGCGTAATGGCAGAGATAGCTGCTCTCCGGTCAGCAGTTGGAGAGATCCGCCACGCCTACAATATTGAGATGGATGCGCTGCAAACTGAAATTAGACACCTCCGACAACGAATCACCCAGCTGGAGGGGGAGAAGGAGGGATCGAGGACCGGCAAAAAAGGCAGCAAGAAAGGCATTTCTCCTCCCTCCAACACCGAGGCAAAGCAAGCCCCGGAAAAATCGCCTGCCACCTCCAAATCCCCTGCCACCACGACCACATCTGAACCCCCGCGTCCAGCTCACGACAACACTGCTATCCGGCAAACGCCCGAGCACAAGGAGCCGGTACCAACACCCCGACCCTCTCCAGGCTCTGACAAACCCACCGACCGTACTGGGATTCCAGAGCTAAAGCCTGTCACCCAGACGCTGCTTTTAGGTGACTCTGTCCTACGCGGTCTGCACGGAAAGCTGATGTCCGTCACTGGCACGGACAAGGCACAGGTCGTGTCAGTGTCAGGCCTCGACAGAGCCGGCATTCTACAGCGCCTTCATGATGCCGAACCCACGAATACAGTCAGCACAATCGTCATACACGTTGGCATCAACGACTGTAAGCGTGGGTTCGTCATCGGCAAGAAGGGCTGGAAGGATGTGATTTCTGCTGCCAGACGAGTCTTCCCCAAGGCAGAAATCTCCATGTCTTCCATCCTGCCCACGAACAACCAGCGTCAGCAGCCAGACCCATGTATCACTGACACCAACCTTTGCCTGAGGGAAATGTGCGCATCCCTCAAGGTCAAGTTTGTTGACAATGACTACGCCTTCTCTACAAGAACCGGCGAGGTAAAGAGCGGCTGGTTCAGAGACGCCATCCATCCCAACAAGCGGGGCACCAGTGCTCTCGCTGTCAGCATCAAGCGTTCGTACTCTGGCCGCACCTCCAACAACGCAGGCCGGCCAGAACCAAATCACGAAAAGTCTCGCCACCATGAACAGCTACCTGGGCACGGTGACACACACGGCAAGTCTGGTGCCAAAGACAAAGAGCCTCAAAGAGACCGACGCTCTCAGCGCCCAGTCAGTTCCAGCCTTGCACCCCGATTCCGACAGGAGCATACTGTGGAAAAAGACTGCAGTCAAGCCGACTGCACGCCGCTAGTCACCCAACATAGCGGTGGATCAAAGGCCGGAACTGCTCCGGAACAGAAGTCACAGCGGCCACCCTACGGTTACTCCACACCAACCATGGGCCCCCCCCCCCCCCCCCCCATCTTCGTAGCAGACGGCCGACCGGTGTACCCGTACTCTAATCCCTCCGTATTTCCATATCCCCCACTACCCCCGCCCCCAGGAGTGCCCCAGCTTAGTGAAAGTGACTGCGCGGCCTTGTTTTCTCTGCTGCAGAAATTTAGACCACGCGCCGGACATTAGGACACGAGTCTCTAGATTGACAGCTTGTGTTAGACAGTCATAGGACACACCCTTCTTATTTGACAGCGTGTATTTCAGACAGTTTTTGTTGTTTTTTAGTAGTTTTCTCGCAGCCTTGCCAAAGTTCTATTGTGCGTGTTTCGTGGATCTCTTTGTGACATTAATCCTCGAGTCGAGTTGAATTGAGCTTTTTTTTTTTATCTAGAATTACATTTTCGACTTTAATGACTGCGGTTTTGTTCTGTCCGTAGTTAGCTGTGCTTGATTTTAAAGTCGCAGTGACTTTTTGTTGTTGTTGTTGTTGTTGTTTTGCTTTAAATTATAGAAGTCCATTTTATTTTGATGTGCGATTATTACTATAATAGTAGTTAGGAACTGCAGCATCGGGCGAGCGTACCTAGGTGCGCTTGGAAGTGTTTTTGTTTATTTTCTGATTCTTTATACATAGCTGTCGAGCCTTTTATTTTGTATCTGACATTACCAAGCAATTCGAACTCGCAGCGGACTCTGACCACGAGAGTCAAAAACATTTTAATTTTGCTTTATTGTTGTTGCTGTTGTTTTTCCTACGTTTTCTTGTCGCTTTCTTATTCATTATACATTGACATTATTTTTTATTATTTTTTTGGAATATTATTGCTACGTTTGTTCTGTTACCAACATGCCAAAATATAATGTAAAAACTGCCCCACAACGACCTGATGAGTTGAGAATTGGTCACCTCAACATTTACCATTTAGTTAATAAGGTGCCAGATTTGTCTGTGTTCTTAAACACGCCAACACATTTTCATGTTTTTGGTGTATCCGAGTCGAGGCTCAAAAGCACTGTCAGGGATAACTCCATCTCAGTTCCAAACTTCTCAGTACTCCGCAGAGATGCCTCAAGTCCCCAGCACACTGGACTTGCAGTATATATACATGATTCGATAATTAGTAACGTTAAACGACGACAGGACTTAGAGTCAGCCGAAGTTGAAAGTTTATGGGTCGAGGTGAAAACATCTAAATCCACCACAGTCCTGGTTGGCTTTATCTATAGAAATCCAGCAGCCAACTGGGACTGGTATGATGACTTCGTAGAAATGATGGATAAAGTTAATCAAAGTAAAGATAACATTGTTCTTCTGGGCGACTTTAACATTGACCTACTTAAGCCCAAAGGGCACCATGCTGCATGGGCATCAACAACAGCCTTATTCGGTTTAAAACAATTAGTTAAAAACCCCACTAGAACCACATCTACATCCTCAACCTTAATTGATCACATTTACGTGACAAATGACGATACAATATCAAATGTGCAGGTTCCCTCCTTAGCTGTTAGCGATCATAACCCAGTATGTTGTAACGTCTCCATGAAACTAGACAAGCAAAAAACTAAAAGACATAAAACTATAAAATATCGCTCCTTTAAACACTTTAATAACGACGAATTTCTGTGGGACCTGCACAATGCTTCGTTTACTGAGGTTTATGATCACCAATCTCCTGACAGTGCCTTGTCGTGCTGGATGGATCTGTTTCTCAGTGTACTCAATAAACATGCGCCAATACGTGAAAAACGAGTTAAACATTCCACCATACCACCGTGGTTAACAGCGGATATCAAGCAGGCCATGTCATTTAGAGACAAACTGAAAAAAAGAGCAAAAGTACGAAGAATACAAAACACAACGCAATCGTGTCAAATATTTAGTTAGAGCGTCTAAGAAGTCTTTTTTCCAACAAATGATTCGAGACAAAAAGGACACGGCATCTGTTTGGAAAGCTCTGAACGTCATAACAAAGGGTAAATCAGCACCCGAAATCCCATCTCATATGTCAGCTGATATATTAAATAACCATTTCTTAACGACAGCCGAAATATTGGCATTGTCAGCTGCAAATAACAGTAAACCGTATGAAGTGCCGAGTTCTCTCAGAGAACACTTTAAAAAAACAACTATATCAAATACTTTCACCATCCCTGATATTACAGTTGCGGAAGTCGGCAGATATATTTCTAGCATGCCCAACAAAATGTCTGCTGGCATTGATGGTATTGATAATGAAACCCTAAAAATCTCATTACCGTATACAGTAGAATCACTAACATATATTTTCAACCTCTGCATAAAGCAAAGTACATTTCCAACCATTCTTAAAGAAGCAAAGGTAATCCCAATCCCTAAATCAAAAGATCTTGAAGATATTAATAACTATCGTCCAATCTCCCTTCTGTCAGCTTTGTCAAAACCCCTTGAAAAGCACATTCAAAAACATCTCCTTGATTTTCTGGAAAAAGGTAAATTACTTAATATTCACCAGTCTGGTTTTAGACCGAAACATTCTTGTCAGTCAGCACTGACACATATTGTAGACAGCTGGCTGGAATCAATCAATAAAAGCCTGATGTCAGGAGCAGTTTTCTTAGACCTTAAAAAGGCGTTTGACCTTGTGGACCATGACATTCTCCTAAATAAGCTAACAGTTTATCACTTGGACGCATCCGCTATAGAATTCTTCCGATCATATCTCGAAGACAGAAAACAAATGGTGTACGCCCATGGAAGATACTCTAAGCAAGGAAATGTAAAATACGGCGTCCCCCAGGGATCTATTTTGGGCCCTCTTCTATTCATACTATTTATTAATAATCTACCGTTGCATATCACTAATTCTGACGTTAATTGTAATCTATTTGCTGACGATACGAGTCTTCATGTTTCTGGCAAAAAAACGACGGACATTAGCCATAGTTTACAATGCAGTCTCAATGAGGTATCTGACTGGTGTAGACAGAACCATATGGTTCTTCACCCAGCAAAAACAAAGAGTATCTTAATCGCCACGCGGCAAAAACATCAACGCCGACTACAGCCATTACAATTACAATTAAACGCTGAACCTGTTGAACAAGTCACTGAGCGTAAATTCTTAGGAATACATGTTGATGATCAACTGTGCTGGGAGACCCATATAAATGCTGTTTGTAAGACCATTGCTAAAAACACTTTCTTATTGTCCCAGCTTAGACATGTAACGGATACAAATACCCGTAAATTGTTTTTTCATGC
Organism: Semisulcospira habei; assembly: GCA_036245525.1. Lineage (NCBI taxonomy): Eukaryota > Metazoa > Mollusca > Gastropoda > Semisulcospiridae > Semisulcospira > Semisulcospira habei. The sequence goes on along the minus strand of BTPG01000001.1, from coordinate 343,692,353 downwards.
TCATATAAAGTCCCATGTTGATTATGTCTCCACAGTGTGGGACGGCTGCAGTGATGTCCACATGAAGAGATTAAACTCCATATACAAAAGAGCTGTAAAAATGATAGATAGACGCCCCATCCCTACCACAGACAAATTTAGATATTTAAACATTCTCGGTCTACGTCAGCAACTTACATTAAACAAATGCGTCTATATGCATAAGATACTGAATAATATGACACCCCAGTATCTAACCACTAAATTTATATCTCACCAAGAACGTGAACGGACATCAAGAAACAATACCTTACCCCTACCACTGCCAAGAATTGACCTTTTTAAAACTAGTATGTCATTCTCTGGTCCGTTTGCTTGGAATTCCATCCCTGCACAAATCTACTGGCATAGTTCTCATGTGGAAGTAGGTACCGTCAGCAGTTCAGGTGACAAATCTACTGGCATAGTTCTCATGTGGAAGTAGGTACCGTCAGCAGTTCAGGTGACAAATCTACTGGCATAGTTCAAAAGTGGTTCCAGAATAGTTAGGCGCCAGAACAGCTTGATGTCTTCAGACGTTTGAGATGCAATGCCTAATTTGACATTCCTGAGGCCTACAAAGGTCCGTGTAGCAAACCCCTGCAACAATAACGTTTAACACTCCTGAGGCCTACAAAGGTCTTTTAACCCCTGCAACAATAACGTCTAACACTCCTGAGGTCTACAAAGGTCTTTTAACCCCTGCAACAATAACGTTTAACACTCCTGAGGCCTACAAAGGTCTTTTAACCCCTGCAACAATAACGTTTAACATTCCTGAGGCCTACAAAGGTCTTTTAACCCCTGCTACCATAACGTTTAACATTCCTGAGGTCTACAAAGATCTTTTAACCCCTGCTACCATAACGTTTAACATTCCTGAGGCCTACAAAGGTCTTTTAACCCCTGCTACCATAACGTTTAACATTCCTGAGGTCTACAAAGGTCTTTTAACCCCTGCTACCATAACGTTTAACATTCCTGAGGTCTACAAAGGTCTTTAAACCCCTGCTACCATAACGTTTAACATTCCTGAGGTCTACAAAGGTCTTTTAACCCCTGCTACCATAACGTTTAACATTCCTGAGGTCTACAAAGGTCTTTTAACCCCTGCTACCATAACGTTTAACATTCCTGAGGTCTACAAAGGTCTTTTAACCCCTGCTACCATAACGTTTAGCCCATTCACCCCTGACGCACTACAGCAGGAGATGGGTCAGGCACCAAGCTAATCTCGCACTACAGCAGGAGATGGGTCAGGCACCAAGCTAATCTCGCACTACAGCAGGAGATGGGTCAGGCACCAAGCTAATCTCGCACTACAGCAGGAGATGGGTCAGGCACCAAGCTAATCTCGCACTACACTTGAATGATCATGGTCGATCCATCTCCTGCAACAGGTGCATAGTCGTTAGATGACGCCTCCAAAATTTGGGAAATACGTGCGTCGGCTGAATGAGTGAATGTCTTTTGCAGATGGAACGTTGTCGGTTTTTCTCGTTAGATGAAGTGTTAAAATATGCTTTTAGGTCTACGTCACAGTTCTGGAGACAGATCGACCTTGATAGTTAAAGGGTGGTGTCGGAATAGCTTTTCTACACCACCCATGAACAATCATGGTCGATCCACATACTGTCGTAGCATGTATGGGCTTTATGTGTTAACTCATTTTACCCCCAGACCGAAATCCTTACATTTTGCCGTCGTCCTCTGAAGACTGCATTGCAGTGCAGGACACAGATCGACCATGATAGTTCAAGGGTGATGCCAGAATAGCTTGGCGCCCATAGGCGGTCAGTCAGTCAGTCAGTCAGCCCATAGGCGCCAAGCTATTCTGGCATCACCCTTGAACTATCATGGTCGATCTTTATCTTGCTGTGGTGTGTCTGGGGTAGAATGGGTTAACCCTGTTTGCCGAATGAATATATTGCAATATGTAAGACGTTGTTTTATTGACGTGAGTAAATGAACTTATTGCAATATGTAAGACGTTGTTTTATTGACGTGAGTAAATGAACTTATTGCAATATGTAAGACGTTGTTTTATTGACGTGAGTAAATGAACTTATTGCAATATGTAAGACGTTGTTTTATTGACGTGAGTAAATGAACTTATTGCAATATGTAAGACGTTGTTTTATTGACGTGAGTAAATGAACTTATTGCAATATGTAAGACGTTGTTTTATTGACGTGAGTAAATGAACTTATTGCAATAATTTATGTTAGACCTTGTTTTTATTGAGGTGAGTAAATGAACTTAATGCAATATGGTAGACGTTGTTTTATTGACGTGAGCAAATGAACTTAATGCAATATGGTAGACGTTGTTTTATTGACGTGAGCAAATGAACTTAATGCAATATGGTAGACGTTGTTTTATTGACGTGAGCAAATGAACTTAATGCAATATGGTAGACGTTGTTTTATTGACGTGAGCAAATGAACTTAATGCAATATGGTAGTCGTTGTTTTATTGACGTGAGCAAATGAACTTAATGCAATACGTTAGACCTTGTTTTTATTGACGTGAGCAAATGACCCCGCCCCAAGGATCACACAGACTAACTCATGAAGCCATGACGACGAACTTATCCAATATTGGAGATGTCTTCTGAGGGGCTCTGCGTCACAGTTTTGGGGACAGATCGACCATGATAGTTCAAGTTTGGTGTCGGGATAGCTTGGCGCCTACAAGCGCCAAGCTATCCCGACACCACCCTTGAACTATTACGGTCGATCCACATCGTTCCGTTTCGTGTCCTGACGTATGGGTCAAAGATTTTTTTATCTGCCAGACGTTGTGTAGTTTGTAATTTTAAAATTTCGGGATAAGATCACACACTGCTCGCTTATCACCACAGTCCAGTCATTCGACCAGCTTCTTCTATCTGCAAAAGGTACAGATTCTTATGAGCCCATGCGTTCGCATGGGCTCATACGAATCTGTACCTTTTGATGACTGAGTTCCTCAGATTGCGGGTGTTGGCTGGCTTCCGACTGACAGTTGTTTACCCCTTGACTGCTAATGACGATAAGGGGTTAATGCTGCCTTCAGCTCTCCTACGGCTGATATTCAATCGGGAAATGTGTGGGAGATCAAAAGGTCACGGTCAATGTCGCCGTGGACTAGCCTAAAATGTGGACCAACTTCACCACCGGTGTAGTTGTCCTTCTGGTCAGTGGAAGAATTCATTTACTATTTTGCTTCCGTCCTTTCTTTGTTTGGTTTCAGGCCACCGGTGTAGTTGTCCTTCTGGTCAGTGGAAGAATTCATTTACTATTTTGCTTCTGTCCTTTCTTTGTTTGGTTTCAGGCCACCGGTGTAGTTGTCCTTCTGGTCAGTGGAAGAATTCATTTACTATTTTGCTTCCGTCCTTTCTTTGTTTGGTTTCAGGCCACCGGTGTAGTTGTCCTTCTGGTCAGTGGAAGAATTCATTTACTATTTTGCTTCCGTCCTTTCTTTGTTTGGTTTCAGGCGAATGTTCGTTTTTCAAGTGATATGTGGAAGACCCCGTGTTTTAAAAGTTGTTTTTCTTCTTCTGCTTCTTTTTTCCACTCTCTGTTCTGTGCTACATGGATCTTCATTTTCTAGCAGTTTTTATAAACATACACTATTGAAGCAGTATATAATTTCGTTTGTTTTCCTCCCTACGTCACACGACCAGTCACTTTAGCGCAAACCGTACCATGTGATCGTGATATAAAAACCTCTGTAGCGAAAAATGGCGGACGTTTTGTAGCCCTCTCGATGACGCATCTTGGATCCCAGTTTTGTTCTATAAAAGATCGCCAACCGTTCTAAAGTACAAAGTTACTTCTTGTTGTTCGAAACAACAAGCACACTCAGTACTGGAGACGGCAACGTCATAGTCTATTTTGTATAAATGTATATTCCTTTGACGTCAGTCATGTCTGGCGTGATCCAGGTCGCAAGATATCTTCTTGATTTCTTTTACGAAAATTGTGGAGGAATGAAAACAAATACGTTATTGGTCGGAGGGCTTCGCTGCACGGACCCTTGTAGGCCTTCGGGAGGTCAAAGGAATCATTGTACCCCTCAGGCCTTCGGCCTTCGGGGTACAATGATTCCTTTGACCTCCCTCAGGTCTACAAAGGTCCGTGTAGCGAACCCCTCCGACCAATAACTTACAATATCTGAAACATGTTTTTTTCCAGGAACTGTATTGCTTTAGGAAGTGGTAGAATACTAGAACTTGAAAAGTTAGGAGCGTTAACCTTAAACAAGATGAGATTTGTGCATGTTTCATTCTGACTGCTTTATCGTTGCTATCGTACCTATCAAATACCGTAATTAAAAGTGTCACGGACTGACAGAAAGAATGGTGGTTTAATTGCTTGTGATGTGGGTGTAAGTTATATATAATCTTGTTAACAGGGGGGATCTCCACTCACACTCTCATACTCTCATCATTGTAGCTATCAACATCTCGTTCAATCACATTTCTCTCACTCTGGAGAGGGACGTCTTGCATGCGTTCCCCACACACGCATACATACAACTGATTACTACGAACTCGGTTACTGATATGCTAACTATGTTAATTATTTACATAAAAGCATTCAACATGACACACTTAACTACTGTCTAAGTATCTTGTTATCTCGCTGTCAGTTCATCTTTGTTCTACCTAATTCGGTCTAGTTCTGTTATTTCACTGTCTAGTTCTGTGCACAGAAACAACTTAAAAGTCACCTTACCTGGCCAGGTTTTCTATACGCACTACTTATATGGCTATCTCAGTGGTCCTCGGCGTCGGCGCTGCATCTGTCGACCCGCTGTCTGGTCCTCGTGGCCGCTGCGTCTCAGTGTCGACCCTCTGGTCCCGGTGATCGTTTAATGTTCTCTCTCGGCACATTCACAATTGTCAATGCCCCTGCACTTATGAACCCAGCACATATCACGCTTGGGCTAAATACCTCTCCGATCACTGTAGTAGAAACGTTCTTCTCCGCTTCGTCCACCCGGTTCCATCTCTTTCTCTTGGGTGTAACTAATTATCTTCTGTTAAATCTGTAATGACCTGTTATCTTCGACCACACCACAAGTCAACACCACTTTCCATCTTCTCAGTCTCCGACCTCACGGTCTTTACTTCTCTCTCGCCTCTACACCCCGTCTCTCAGTCCTCTAGTGTTCAAGTCCCAAGTCTTTCTTCTCCGTGTTCTCCTCTCCGTATATATACCCAAGTCTCTCTCCCTTCGTCATTCTGTATTACTACGCGATTTCATGAATATTCAGTCATTCATAATAATAATAATAATTACGGTATTTATAATGCGCTTATCTTATAATAATTATAACTCTAAGCGCGCACTCACAACTCGAGCACGCAATCGCACGCTTTAGACAACAACTCACGAACCACAAATAGTGAAATACATTACGACAGTCTGCTTAGGGTGGGGAGTGTGGTGGTATAGTGCTAGAACTGTTGAAAGAGGTGAGTTTTGAGGGCGGACTGAAAGGAGGAGAGAGAGTGTTTCTGACGGAGAGAGAGAGAGAGTGTTCCAGGTGGATGGACCGTATACTGGGAAGGAGCGGAGGCCGAAAGTGCTGAGTTTTGTGCGGGGGATGTGGAGGCGGAGAGGGTCGGAGGCGGAGCGGAGGGAGCGGGGAGGAATGTAGGGATGAAGTAAGTTTGAGAGATAGGCGGGAGCGCAGTTGTTCAGGGATTTGTATCAGAGAGACAGAATCTTGTATTGGATGCGTTGGGGGATGGGAAGCCAGTGAAAGAGTTTGAGCAGGGGAGTGATGTGGTCGGATTTTTTCTTTCTGAGGACGAGGCGGGCAGCATTGTTCTGGACGCGCTGGAGAGTGAAAGTGGTGGCTTGAGGGAGGCCGTAGAGGAGAGAGTTGCAGTAGTCGATGCGAGATAGGATGAGAGAGACAGCAAGTTTCGTGGCAGCTTCGGTAGTGAGGTATTTTCTGATCTGACCGATGCGGCGGAGGTGAAAGTAGCATGCCTGGGCCGTGGCGGAAACAAAGCTGGTCATGGAAAGAGAGGAATCGAGGATAACGCCGAGGTTTTTGGCCGAGTCAGAGAGGGAGATGGGGGTGCTGTCGAGTTGAAGGTGGAGGGAGGGAGGGAGGGAGCTGGGAAGTTTCTGGCGAGTGCCTACCAGCATGGCCTCCGTTTTTTCGTCATTCAGTTTAAGCTTGTTTGCTGTCATCCAGTTTTTCACGTCTTCGTAGCAGTCAGCCGTGCGAGTCAGTAGTGACTGAGTGTTGTCGAGTTTGTCTTTGTCTAGTAGTTGTGAGTCGTCAGCGTAGAGGTGGTGGTGTATGTGGTGAGACTGGATGATGTTGGACCGGGGAGACTGTAGAGTGTGAAAAGGACCGGGCCCAGGACGGACCCCACATCTCTAATCAATTTCAACTAATTTCAATAACTATATAAAATATACTAAACATGTATTTCACATCCAGTCCATGCATCCAATGTTACCTAACAGCCGTATCACAACATTAATATAATTATTTTGTGAACGGACTATTTCTTTTCCAATTTCTGGAATTTTCCTCAGACTCTGCTGAATAGGTGGATTCTTTTATAGACTCGAGCGGGAAAGTCCTGCCCCCCTTCCCCCGCTAGATAGGTGGATTCTTTTATAGACTCGAGCGGGAAAGTCCTGCCCCCCTTCCCCCGCTAGATAGGTGGATTCTTTGATAGACTCGAGCGGGAAAGTCCTGCCCCCCTCCCCCCGCTAGATAGGTGGATTCTTTGATAGACTCGAGCGGGAAAGTCCTGCCCCCCTCCCCCCGCTAGATAGTTTAGATACCACATTTCCGCACGTCCACATTTCCTCTTGTCAGCCGCTGATAAGGTAACAACGGACTGTCCCCGTTAACTAGTTTTACGAGTCGCACGTGCAGGTCAGGCATGTCCGACCGTTTCCTGTTTCCGCTAACTCCATGACTTACTCGCAGTCGGCGATATACTTTTCCTCTTTATATGATCTCGCCAGTAACTCTAGTTCCAAAGCTGCAAGGTGATTCCAGGGTATTGCTTGATTAGCTAATCCAGCACTGCCAAACTGTTTGAAAATAGAATGTGCTCTGCATTACTGGCATTTGCTGGCATTAAGCAAACAATTCGAATTTAATCGGTGTGTACTGATGTACAAGATTTTACACGAGAGAGCCCCACTCCATTTGAGAACTGTTTTCTGATAATCATGGCTAGAACACGAGAAACAGGTTGCTCCACCTACCAAGACACGAGAAACAGGTCGCTCCACCTACCAAGAACAAGACTAGATATATGTAAAACTAGCCTGGCCTTTTCAGGTGCAAAAGCATGCAATAATTTACCCCAGGATTCTAAGTCTATTTCTAAATGTACTACTCTTAAGGATAACCTTTATCACTTTTTACTTCTAAACTAATACCACGATTCAATTCTCCTCTATTGGTGCTGTACTCTCAGAAACATGTTCTAATGACAAAATGACTTTCAGCTTATGTCGCGGTTTATGTATATATGTTTGGCGGGGGGGGGGGGGGGGGGGGGGGCGGGGGGGGGGGGTTTCGCTTTTTATGCTTTTCCGTATCCTTGAATGTTCTTGACACCATGTTTGTTTTTTGTTTTTTAAATATTTTACCGTGTTGCTCGATGTATATTTATGTGTGTAGAGTAGCAGGACAGTTTGTAAGAAAGGTATTCGCTTACCTAAAACTTTATCCTGAATAAAAACATTTCATCATCATCATCATTATCATCATCATCATCATCATCATCATTATCATCTCTCTACTTCGTTGATTTGTACATAAACTTAGGGTATAACAATATGTCAGGAGACCTAGATTGGTTCTTGATAGCCTATATGCGAACTGCTTCCTAAGCGAAGTAATTTACGTATATTTTCGATGGGACCTCAGTAATTTACGTAGATTTTGGATGGAACCTCAGAAAAGTTGTTATGTCCAGCCTTGCTACAAACGACGTTTACGAAGCTTATTTTGTACACTAACTCCCCACACTACGAACCAGTTCCATAAGCGAGCTTAGTCCTGCCCCAGCCATTAAACGCTATAGCGGCGCACCTTGCTTAGTGCTTGGTGCAGGACTAAGCTATAGCGGCGCACCTTGCTTAGTGGTTGGTGCAGGACTAAGCTATAGCGGCGCACCTTGCTTAGTGGTTGGTGCAGGACTAAGCTATAGCGGCGCACCTTGCTTAGTGCTTGGTGCAGGACTAAGCTATAGCGGCGCACCTTGCTTAGTGGTTGGTGCAGGACTAAGCTGTAGCGGCGCACCTTGCTTAGTGGTTGGTGCAGGACTAAGCTATAGCGGCGCACCTTGCTTAGTGGTTGGTGCAGGACTAAGGATAGCGGCGCACCTTGCTTAGTGGTTGGTGCAGGACTAAGCTATAGCGGCGTACCTTGCTTAGTGGTTAGTGCAGGACTAAGCTATAGCGGCGCACCTTGCTTAGTGGCTGGTGCAGGACTAAGCTATAGCGGCGCACCTTGCTTAGTGGTTGGTGCAGGACTAAGCTCGCTTATGCAACAGGCCCCACCTCCGTTGGCTGTCGGTAGCGGTTTTTGTCGCGATGATTCCTGAAGGAATTACAACACCCTGACATCCTGAAGGAATTACAACACCCTGACATCCTGAAGGAATTACAACACCCTGACATCCTGAAGGAATCACAACAGCCTGACATCCTGAAGGAATTACAACACCCTGACATCCTGAAGGAATCACAACAGCCTGACATCCTGAAGGAATTACAACAGCCTAACATCCTGCAGGAATAACAACACCCTGCCATCCTGAAGGAATTACAACAGCCTGACATCCTGAAGGAATTACAACAGCCTGACATCCTGAAGGAATAACAACACCCTGACATCCTGAAGGAATTACAACAGCCTGACATCCTGAAGGAATTACAACAGCCTGACATCCTGAAGGAATTACAACAGCCTGACATCCTAAAGGAATTACAACAGCCTGACGTCCTGCAGGAATTACAACATCCTGACATCCTGCAGGAATAACAACACCCTGATATCCTGAAGGAATTACAACAGCCTGACATCCTGAAGGAATTAAGGAATTACAACAGCCTGACATCCTGAAGGAATTACAACAGCCTGTCATCCTGAAGGAACTACAACAGCCTGACGTCCTGCAGGAATTACAACATCCTGACATCCTGCAGGAATAACAACACCCTGACATCCAGCAGGAATAACAACACCCTGACACCCTGAAGGGATTACAACAGCCTGACATCCTGAAGGAATTACAACAGCCTGTCGTCCTGAAGGAATTACAACAGCCTGACATCCTGCGGGAATAACAACACCCTGACATCCTGAAGGAATTACAACACCCTGACATCCTGCAGGAATAACAACACCCTGACATCCTGCGGGAATAACAACACCCTGACATTCTGAAGGAATTACAACACCCTGACATCCTGCAGAAATTACAAGAGCCTGACATCCTGAAGGAATTATCGCGACAAAAACCGCTACATACAGCCAAAAGGTTAATTAGTTTTGTAAGTGCATCAACGCCAGGTGTTACCGTTACTGTTGTGAATGCAGTTTCAGTGACCCATTGATTCTGTCTCTCTCTCTTTCGCATCCAACAGGCTCCCAAGGTCACCTGCCGACCCGGATCTAAGTACTGTTTTGCAACGGCCAAGGACACAGGGTATATTGTTTGTCAGTCCTTTTTTATTTTTAGAGGTTGGGTGTTCGGTAATGATCAGTTTGGTACTGAAGTTTATTTTCTACAATGTTCGCGATAAACAGTAATTCTCAGTATAGATTTCAAATTAAAGATCAGAAATTAAAATAGTAACCGGTAGACGAAACCAGCTAGAATTAAGGAAACATCGGCTCTGTAGATTAAAATACTGGAATTTACAATGCTTTTTTTTTTTTTTTAATTTCCGGGCCTTACAAGAAAAATACATACGGGCACTTTCTCCAACCCGCACGCCCCCTCCCCCCTCCCCCCCCCCCCCCCCCCCCCCTTCTCGCCCCCATTTCCGTTTCGTTTCCGAGGCGGACTGTCATCTCACGAGGTATGATTGTGACTCTCGTCGATATTTTAGCCAGGTACAGAGCAAAGAGAATAGCGACTGTCAAAAACCCCAGTGAGAATCTTTAAAACACCACAGTAAGGGATGATTAGCCCATGGCAATTCAAGGATAGTGCCAGATTACCCTGGGCACCAAGGCGCCAAGCTAATCTGACCCTACCCTTGAACAATCATGACCTATCATCCCCCACAGCTAGTTCACACACAAGCCGTGCAGACGCCTTCTCCAAGCGGAAACAAGTCATACAGTGCAGACGCCTTCTCCAAGCGGAAACAAGTCATACAGTGCAGACGCCTTCTCCAAGCGGAAACAAGTCATACAGTGCAGACGCCTTCTCCAAGCGGAAACAAGTCATACAGTGCAGACGCCTTCTCCAAGCGGAAACAAGTCATACAGTTTCAGGTTTGGACCCAGTGCGCAAAAGGACAACGGCGCCCGACGTCGACCCGATGGCGTATTGCGCATTTAGAATGGTTCATATAGATGGCGTTTTGCGCATTTAGAATGGGTCATATAGATGGCGTTTTGCGCATTTAGAATGGGTCATATGATGGCGTTTTGCGCATTTAGAATGGTTCATATAGATGGCGTTTTGCGCATTTAGAATGGGTCATATAGATGGCGTTTTGCGCATTTAGAATGGGTCATATAGATGGCGTTTTGCGCATTTAGAATGGGTCATATATTTTTCGCCTCCCACCCTCCCGGGACAACGGCGAGTTTCACCTTCAATCGCAGCCAACCTGCACTAGATCTTTAGTGCGCCTAGACAAAGCCGCTCTCTCTTTAAAGATGAAGCGAAACAGAACTAATAATTTGCTGAAAGTAATCTATCCCGTCCACGTGCGCAATTCGAGACCCCCCACCCGGGTCTGCCCTGGGGGACTTGGGTGGGGTTAACTATTTTTTAGTTCCCAGGGTCACCCTGGTCAGCCCCACAGGGTGGGTTTTCCCTTCTATTCTGGGGCATGTGTTTCTGTCTACCCTTGGCCCATTCACCTGTATTTCCTTTTTTAAACTCTCCCTACTGTCTGCGCTGTCTGTAGCTCTTGATATTGGATGTGTGTTGCTAAATGGCTTTGGATTTTATTTCGGCCCCATGACGTAGGTTTATTTAACGTATTGGACAGGCTGGCGACATACATTCCGGCAATATTCTGTTTAGTTTTTTTTTTTTTTTTTTTTTTTTTTTTTGGGGGGGGGGTTCTTCACAAGGCACGTCCTGAGAAAGTCGTGTTGCTGTCGGGACGTTAAGCAATGTACAATCAATCAAGCAATTCGAGACGGCCATAGAGCAGTGGAAATAGCAGGGTGATGATAGCTACTCGTCCTGACTAAAATAGAGACACCATTAAGCTGAAGGTCAGCGGAGTGGCAATAGCAGGGTGGTGATAGCTACTCGTCCTGACCATTAAGCTGAAGGTCAGCGGAGTGGCAATAGCAGGATGGTGATAGCTACTCGTCCTGACTAAAATAGAGACACCATTAAGCTGAAGGTCAGCGGAGTGGCAATAGCAGGGTGGTGATAGCTACTCGTCCTGACCATTAAGCTGAAGGTCAGCGGACCCGACATCGGGCGCAGTTGGCCCGCGCACAACCATATGCGACCGACATGGGCCTGTGTACATTTTGTTTATCGTGACTGACTCATGCTGGCTTTTTATCGCATAGAGTTACGTATTGTGTACCCATTACTGACAGCAACGCTTTTCGCGTAAAATGCAAATCTAAATAAACGAAAAATTAGGCAATGTAATCTGCCGTAATTGTCAATTAAAAGATCAGTACAAAATTTGCGTCTGTTTTTAAATGAATCCATCGTTCTTGTCTTTAACCATATTGTAGCGAGCGGCCAACGGTACTGTTTACAGTGCAGATGGCTGCATGGAATAATGGCTGCAAGGAATAATGGCTGCAAGGAATAATGGCTGCATGGAATAATGGCTGCAAGGAATAATGGCTGCATGGAATAATGGCTGCATGGAATAATGGCTGCATGGAATTAATGTGATGAAACTCTATGCTCACGCATAGGGTTCACACAGAGGGTTTAGTAGGTACGGCAGTTTTTTTAGCTGTTTGTTTTGTGCCGATATTCCGTGATGCACGTGGTCCACGTGGAATCTTTAAGAAACGTTTGGCACGGTCTTTTTTTATGGAGTTCAGGAGAACAGAGCTGTAGGAACGTCAGTACGGGGCTTTACTATCGGCGAGGACAGACGTGTGTGAGATACCTTAGCCCGTATTCCAAGACTCTGAAACATAGAATTCAGGTATATTTCTATATGTATTATTGATGGTTACTGCGTTGAAGATAGTATGCGTTAGTAGGAGTTAATTTGGTTGATAACGTTGTCTGGTTTGGTTCAGTTATGTTGGTGTGGAATTCATTGAGGCAACCGGTGTTCTTCCAATGTAGTTATTTACCGAGATGGATAACTAAGGGATATGAGGTGTGTAAACCTAAGTCGTTATGAAGGTAGTACGTGGTTAAGTATAGCCTTTTCCAGTGTATGAAAGAACGTATAACGAGAGTGTTAGGTTATAGTCTGTTTCAAGGTAGTGGCAGAGTTATGGGATGTTACGAAAGTAGTCGGGTTATGAAGCACGTGTGTGTGTGTGAATGAACGTGTGAGTTATTTGTATCAGCCAAGTTACGTAATGTATCTCATATCCAATATGTGTGTGTTTAGCAAGTGTTATGATTTGGGACCTTATTATTATTCAGAGTGCTTGTCGGAGAGTGGAGCGACGGACGCCGAGACGTCAGTCACCAGGGACATATTGTGAGTTCATCTCTTCATCTCTTCACTCGGGGAGTGAGCGACCGGTGCCGAGACAACCGGGTCACAGTAAGGACTGCGCTACAGAACGAGCTACGAGGACGTCCACGGTACGAGAGACGGGACGACTCGGGAGCGTACGACAATTGCCTTGCACGCCTAGACGTGAAAGGACAGAACGTAACCAGGCGAGAACACCAAAACAGGTTGGATTGTGAGAGACAGCTACCTAGCCAGGCATTTACATTGTGTGTGTGTATGTGGTGTTGAGGTGCTTGTAGTGGGGAAGGTGTGGTGCACATAGCTGTGATAATCTTTTGAGCGTTCTTTTATTATTTGGTTATAAACGTCTTTGTTAGAAAGGGAGCCCCGCGTGTTGAGTTTTACCGCGTGAATGCGCCCGTCTGAGTCAGTGGCGGTGTATGCGTCTGTTGTGCGAGAGTCTGTACGTGCGACTGGGGGCAAGTCTGCGTGCGTTACACTTAATTACAATCACTTTGCCTAACACCTTAAAGCCAAGGCACGACACGACAGGATGTGGATCGACCATGATAGTTCAAGGCTGGTGTCGAGATAGCTTGGCATCTGAAGGCGTCAAGCTATCCCGACACCACTCTTGAACTATCATGGTCGATCCGTCCTCATAACTGTGACGTCGATCTCAGAGGATATACCTGTTTGATAGTTTCGTTCTCTAGTCCTTTGTATCAGCATGCACAGATACATAGATCTTCTTGAGCTCAGCTACTGCATGGGGCTCCACAGATCGAGATACATAGATCTTCTTGAGCTCAGCTACTGTACGGGGCTCCACAGATCGAGATACATAGATCTTCTTGAGCTCAGCTACTGCACGGGGCTCCACAGATCGAGCGCCTTTCAATGGCTTCTTCTGTACACTGTGATATTGGACTTTATAGCTTATAACCGTAAGGTCTAAAATCACAGACCAATACTCAGCTGTTTGGAGCAGTGTGTGTGTGAATGTGTGTGTGTGTGAGTGTGTGTGTGCGTTCGCACGTGTGTGTCTGTGTGTGTGTGTGTGTGTGTGTGTGTGTGTGTGTGTGTGTGTGTGTGTGTGTGTGTGTGCGGCTGTGTGTGTGTGTATGTGTGTGCCTCCTTCCTACGTTCGTGTGTGTGTGTGTGTGCGTGCGTGCGTGTTGCGCGCGTGCGTGTTGCGCGCGCGCGCGTATGTGTGTGTGTGTGTGAGTGGACGTGTGTCTGTGCCTGCGTGCGCCCTTGCGTGTATGCGTGCGTGTGTGCGTGTGTGTGTGTGCGTGTGCGTGTGCCGGCGTGCGTTCGTGCGTGTGTGTGTTCCTGTGTGTGTATGTGTGTGTGTGTGTGTGCGTGTGTGTGTGCCGGCGTGCGTTCGTGCATGTGTGTGTTCGTGTGTGTATATGTGTGAGTGCGTGTGCGGGTGTGTGTCTGCGCCTCTGTGTGTGTGTGTGTGTGTGTGTGTGTGTGTGTGTGTGTGTGTGCATGCGTGCGTGAGTGTGTGCATGCGTGCACAAGTGCGTGTTGTACATGTCAGTACTGATTATGTGCAGGACCATATAAAGCGCTTTCGCACAAACCAGAAATAAACCGATTGTCACGACGTTGGTTTCGCCTGTGCGCTTGTGTTATTTTGTTGTTGTTGTGATTATTGCACGACGTTGGTTTCGCCTGTGCGCTTGTGTTATTTTGACCCCAAGGCTGAACCGAAAGGTTTGAAATTACAGACCATATCACGGGTATATTCCGCCGCGGCAGAATGGGGTGGGGGGGGGGTGTCATTGGGTGTTATTGTGTTGGTGAAAAACAGCTCTTCTTCCGGGTGCGGGATGGCAGATCACAAACACAATATCGCGCACGACCCACGGGCCGTGAAGTTATGCCATGTAACCTCCCCCAACAGAACTGCGGATCCAAAAAGCGAACGGATTTGCAACATTCACCGCTGAGTAACCGAGACAGTTGCCGTCGGCGGGACTAAATTTATCCCCGGTGAACTACAGAACTCAAGGGTAGTGCCTGATTAGCTTGGCGCCTGATGGCGCCAAGCTAATCAGTCACTACCCCAGAATTATCATGGTCGATACTTCTCGTGCATCTGCATCAATCGTTAAGTAGTCCACCATAGTCGTTAGGTAGTCTACCATAGTCGTCAGGTAGTCCACCATAGTCGTTAGGTAGTCCACCATAGTCGTCAGGTAGTCCACCATAGTCGTCAGGTAGTCCACCATAGTCGTTAGGTAGTCCACCATAGTCGTCAGGTAGTCCACCATAGTCGTCAGGTAGTCCACCATAGTCGTTAGGTAGTCCACCATAGTCGTCAGGTAGTTCACCATAGTCGTTAGGTAGTCCACCATAGTCGTCAGGTAGTCCACCATAGTCTTTAGGTAGTCCACCATAGTCGTCAGGTAGTCCACCATAGTCGTTAGGTAGTCCACCATAGTCGTCAGGTAGTCCACCATAGTCGTCAGGTAGTCCACCATAGTCGTCAGGTAGTCCACCATAGTCGTCAGGTAGTCCACCATAGTCGTCAGGTAGTCCACCATAGTCGTCAGTAGTCGTCAGGTAGTCCACCATAGTCGTTAGGTAGTCCACCATAGTTGTCAGGTAGTCCACCATAGTCTTTAGGTAGTCCACCATAGTCGTCAGGTAGTCCACCATAGTCGTTAGGTAGTCCACCATAGTCGTTAGGTAGTCCACCATAGTTGTCAGGTAGTCCACCATAGTCGTTAGGTAGTCCACCATAGTCGTTAGGTAGTCCACCATAGTCGTTAGGTAGTCCACCATAGTCGTTAGGTAGTCCACCATAGTCGTTAGGTAGTCCACCATAGTTGTCAGGTAGTCCACCATAGTCGTTAGGTAGTCCACCATAGTCGTTAGGTAGTCCACCATAGTCGTTAGGTAGTCCACCATAGTCGTTAGGTAGTCCACCATAGTCGTTAGGTAGTCCACCATAGTAGTCCACCATAGTCTTTAGGTAGTCCACCATAGTCATTAGGTAGTCCACCATAGTCGTTAGGTAGTCCACCTCCAAGATTGTTAAAGTGCGGGTTAAATGGCTTAACATTGTGTAGTCGAAGTTTTCCAATCTGGGTGGCGTTGTCTGAAAACGATATACCAGTTCCGGGATTTTCCATGATAGTTCAAAAGTTGTGACAAAATTTCTTGGGACCTAGAGCTAAAAGCTACCCTCGGGCTACCAGTTCTGATCCTGACAATACAGTCTATTCGCTGGGACTGAGCGTTAGTCTCAAAACTGCTTTGCCGATGCCATTTTTTTGTGGTCTGATATCTGATGCCTGAAACGAACAGGCCTGGTCTTTTCTTTTCAGAGTGGTTTCAATGTCCTGCTGCGCAGATTGATATCTGTTGCAAACAGTGGAACACGTACCCCGGATAAGCACCCGGCCAAAGAATCCGGCGTTTTGTGTGTTCCGTGCCAGTGGCGGCTACATGATGTGCATTTGGCACCTCGACATGGCGCGCTCACAAGGTGTGTTGCTGTTTCCTTTCTTGTTTTTATTCGCTTTCTTCATGTAATTCCATTTACTTTTCATAATCTAACAGAACTAAATAATCCAGATATTAGTACAACATTGGGTTAGAACGCAATTAACCTATTCAGCCCTGACGCACTACAGCAGGAGATGGGGCAACCATGATAATTCAAGGGTAGTGCCAGATTGGCTTGGTGCCTGTCGGTCGATCCATCTCCCGTAACAGGTGCATAGTCGTTTGGTGACGCCTCCAAATTTGGGAAATACGTGCGCCGGGCTGAATGAGTTAATATTTTGTTAAAAATTAATGCAGTATATCAGAATATCAGTAAACATTGACAATAGATTAGTAAAAAAAGGCCTTCAGGTTTCTACAAAAGTTCTGACATCTTCTTTGAGGACTCGCGCAGAACTAGCCTTAAGGACAAGCAGCTCATGAGAAAAAACAGAGATGTCGAAACTCATAACCCTGGCCAGACCTTCCCCGGCAGCCACTGCGGTCGAACCTGCCTGTCCCGGATTGGCCTCCGCAGCCACGAGCATGCCTGCAGACATCGTGGACAACCCTTATAGAATCTTCGTTCGCGAAGCCTAGCCAAGAGAGAAGATTTTATTTTTAAAAGAAATAATTCGCCTATTGTGTTCGTTAATTTTTTCCTGCATTTTTTCTTTGTATGATGCGTTTGTTTTCCTGTTGCGTTTTGTTTTGTACACAGGACAGTTTTTAAGACAGTCATTGATTTGTCTAATAGCTTTATCCTGTAAGACAGGTACTGAGTTGTCTAATAGCTTTATCCTGTAAGACAGGCACTGAGTTGCCTAATAGCTTTATCCTGTAAGACAGGCATTGAGTTGCCTAATAGCTTTATCCTGCAATAAAAGATTCATCATCATCATCATCATCTCTCTCTCTATCTCAGTATCTCTCTCTCTCTCTCTCTCTCTCTCTCTCTCTCTCTCTCTCTCTCTCTCTCTCTCTCTCTCTCTCTCTCTCTCTCTCTCTCTCTCTCTCTCTCTCTCTCTCTCTCTCTCTCTCTCTCTCTCTCTCTCTCTCTCTGAGTTTGACATTGCGTGCGTGCATGCGTCATCAGGCACACGCCAGCAATGTCAAAATCAGATTAGATTCCATTTGCCAAGTCAGGACCAAAAAAATCTCATCCATAATAATAATAATAATAATAATAATGTACATCTATATAGCGCTTAACCTCCAAATGAATGGTGCTCTAAGCCCTTTACAAGATCAAAAATCACAGAACAAAAAGTACAAGAAAGAAAACGCTATAATAAATGTTACAAAAACTAAAGTGACACATGTTAAAAGCTCACACTCACACATACACACACACCGTTACAAGAACAGTTACTGCCAAAGATTGCTAACGTACTGAAATGGAACTAACTATACGCATAAGAAAACAGATAGGTCTTGAGCAATGATTTGAAAGCAGACAGAGTTGGAGCATGTCTGACATGGGCTGGAAGGTCGTTCCAGGTGACTGGACCGCAATAAGAAAAGGCCTTGGCTAGACTTCTTTCGCCGAGGAACCCTGAAAATACGCGTGTCTGATGCTGAACGGAGGGATCTTAAAGGCGTGTAAATATGAACCCGGTCGGACAAATATGGGGGAGTAGAACCGGTAATAGCGTTGTAACAAATGACAGAGACCTTGTACACAATTCTTTGAGATACAGGCAGCCAGTGCAGGTCAACAAGTAAGGGTGTTATGTGCTCACGTTTCGGTACTCTGTAAATTAGTCGGGCAGAGCAGTTTATAACTCTGAAGTTTATCAAGAAGATTCTGGGGAACACCAGACAAAAGGGAATTACAAAAATCAATGGGGGAAAAAACAAGGGAAGGTAACAAGCGTTTTAGTTGCTTCTGTAGTGAGAAGGTGTCGAACTGAACTGATCTTTCTCATTTCAAAGAAGGAACATTGACAAACCTTGTTCACATGCTCTCTCATGGTCAGCCTATTGTCAAAGATAACACCAAGATTACGGGCCGACTCGGAAAAGGGGATACTGTTCTGACCAACCCAGATCGAGTCTGGGAGATCAGTTTTGTTACTATTCATTTGCAATTTGTTCTGTGTTGTCCAATTCTGAACGTCTGTGACACAGGACTCTAAAGACTGGAACATCTGACTAACACGTTAGAGTTGGGCACTGGCATACAGCTCTGTGTCATCAGCATAAAAATGGTGAGAAACAGAGTGACATTTGATGACACTAGATAAAGGCTGAGTATACAATGTGAAAAGGATCGGCCCCAAAACAGAGCCATGGGGAACATCGAACACAAGCTCAGTGGGATCGGACTCTGCTCCCAACACTAACACTACTTGCTTTCTTCCAAAGAGATAAGACTCAAAAAGTGTCAAGCGGTACTCTTGATGCCAAAAATAGAGTCCAAACGTTGAAATAAAATCTGGTGATCTATCGTGTCAAAAGCAGCGCTCAAATCAAGGAGGGCCAGAACAGAAACATTATCTTCATCACTGGCGGTGAGCAGGTCGTTCACGACACGAAGCAACGCTGTCTCCGTGCTGTGACCGGGACGGTAGGATGATTGAAAAGCATGCCAGATGTCATTACTTTTGATATGGTCGAATAACTATGACAAAACTATTTTCTCTAGTAATTTTGAAAGAAGTGTGAGGTTAGATACAGGTCTGTAATTTTTCAGATCATTTACCTAGAGTAGTCCCATTTTCACAGACTGCTTTGAATCTTGTAAGCCGTCGTCTAACACTGAGAAGCTGTTGGAGCTACTCCATGTGCTTTGTACTATAAATGGTAACACTGATATCCACCTCCACCCCAACCTCCCACCCCCACAGCTGAGTTTAGCTGTATTTACTTATTTTCTCTGCAAGAGCGTTGTATCTTTTGATGATTTAACTAGTTTAGCTGCGTTTGTTAATTTAACTGTGCATGTGTAGTGACCATTTGTCTGAGAATGTCTGTGTTATTGTGGATCTGTCTTCACTCATTTTCATTGAAAGTATAGGCGCCTTAAAAATAAACATTATTTTTATTATTATCATTATTATTATTATTATTATTATTATTCAATTTTGACCCGCATCAATAGCTGCGGAAGGTGACACTTTCGCAGCTTTTGATGTGTCGCACCTTGACTGAGTTAAATAGGTCAAGCAAATAATCTCAGCTTGTAATATAACTCTTGGGTTTCAACAGCGCATGTCCTTGAATATCCTTACAGAGACTGGCAGTACTGCCATTATAGTGCGTACATTACAGCAAATAATCGGTGCATATCTCTCTTTCTCTCTCTCTCTCTCTCTCTCTCTCTCTCTCTCTCTCTCTCTCTCTCTCTCTCTCTCTCTCTCTCTCTCTCTCTCTCTCTCTCTCTCTCTCTCTCTCTCTCTCTCTCTCTCTCTCTCTCTCTCTCTCTCTCTCTCTCTCTCTCTCTCTCTCTCTCTCTCTCTCTCTCTTTCTCTCTCTCTCTATCTATCTCTATCTATCTACAAGACAAGTTTAGCGTTCTCGGGTGCTAGCATGTGGAACACATTGCCCCAAAATGTCACAACATCAACAACGCTTTCGTCTTTTAAAACTGGTCTCTTCAAGTACCTCACCTTCTCATCGTAATATTTTCACATCAGCCTGCACTTTCAGTGTACAATTTTCCCCTTTCTAACTCTTCATTTCAGTTATATCTTCAGCTAATACAAGATGCTAATACTGCAAGTATTGGTGTGTGTGTGTGTGTGTGTGTGTGTGTGTGTGTGTGTGCGCGCGCGCACGCGCGTGTGTGTATTTGTGTGTGTTTGTGCTTGTGTATATGAATGTGTGTATGGATATTACACTGTTACAACTGTGTGCATGTGTCAGATTCTGCGGGTGTGCGAACACCGCCTGGACGCGAGTTTCTATGTTTATTCAACGATTTTTTAAAAATTTATATTTAATTATTTTGTTCGTTTTATATTTCTTTTTTCCCCAATTTAAAGATAGTATTTTGTGATTTGTGCATTATATGTAAAGTAGATTAGCAACGGCAAGTTTGAAAATGGTTTCACCAAAACTTTCACCGTTGTAAAATAAAGAATCATTGTCATTGTCTATATGTCTGTCTGTCTGTCTGTCTGTCTGTCTGTCTGTCTATCTATCTATCAGTCTTGCCGACCGTTGGGGCACCACTGATGACTTGGCAACCAGCTCCCTCCATTCCACTCTGCTCTCTGCCATTCTTAGTGTGTCGCTCAGCTTCAGTCCTGCCCACTCTGAGATATTGTCCTCCCATCTTTTCCTCTGTCTTCCTCTCCTTTGTCCTTATTGCACAGTGCCTTGCAGGATTGTCTTGGCAAGCCCTGCTGATCGCGTGACATGCCCATACCACTTCAGTTTGCATTTTTTCACAATGGCTAATAGGTCTTCATAGGGCCCGATGGCTTGCCTGATTCTGCTTCCCACTTCCTCGTTCGTGATGTGATCTCTGTACGAAATGCCAAGCAGCCTTCGTAAACATCTCATTTAAGTGGCTTGTATCCCCCTTTCAAGGTCTGCTGTGAGGGTCCATGACTCACAGGCATATAAGAACACTGAGATGACTAAGGAGCGCATCAGTCTGATCTTGGAGCAGAGTGTGATGTTTCTGTCCTTTGATATGGTCTTCAATCTTGTCAGTGCTGTTGTTGTCTGCGCAATCCTGGACATATCGGTGCATATTGGAACACAAAACACACGCATAGTTGACATTGTCTTTACGACAGCCTTTATCTACTGTATTGTCAGCACAACAGAGGGAAATTGACCAATAGGAACAAAACAAATGCGCAGTCTTTCTTGTCGTCTGTCTGAAGAAGAAAAAAAAAGTAGAAACAATGGCGGAATGAAATTGCAGAAATACGATTTTCTTACAAGAAAAATGGAGAAAAGTATCAGTAAAATAATATATTTGTATTTATTATATTTTATTTAAAGAACAAAATGAAGAGAAGATATTATTGTTTGATATTTTCTGGAGCTGGAAAATTTAATGTCAGACACGTTCCTCACCTCACCCCCCACCCCTACCCCTACCCCCCCCCCCCCCCCCGATACAATTATTTTCTATGTCACTGAGACATTTAGTAAATAGTTTTGTCCTTGCGAATCCAAACCGTTTCTTTAAACTGTTATCTCCAGCCAGACGATCATGGGTGATTTGAGATTAAATTGTCAGCTTATATGGTGACAAGCTAATCAGACACCACCCTTGAGCCATAGCTGAATCAGCCCTAAGACATGTACAACATAAAAGACGTGTGTGTGTCATTCGGCGCTGTAACGAAAAGACACACTGAAGACGGGGCTGTAACGGAAAGACACACTGAAGACAGGGCTGTAACGGAAAGACACACTGAAGACGGGGCTGTAACGGAAAGACACACTCAAGACAGGGCTGTAACGGAAAGACACTGAAGACAGGGCTGTAACGGAAAGACACTGAAGACAGGGCTGTAACGAAAAGACACACTGAAGATGGGGCTGTAACGGAAAGACACACTGAAGACGGGGCTGTAACGGAAAGACACACTCAAGACAGGGCTGTAACGGAAAGACACACTGAAGACAGGGCTGTAACGGAAAGACACACTGAAGACGGGGCTGTAACGGAAAGACACACTGAAGACAGGGCTGTAACGGAAAGACACACTGAAGACGGGGCTGTAATGGAAAGACACACTGAAGACGGGGCTGTAATGGAAAGACACACTGAAGACGGGGCTGTAACGGAAAGACACACTAAAAACGGGGCTGTAACAGAAAGACACACTCAAGACAGGGCTGTAACGGAAAGACACACTCAAGACAGGGCTGTAATGGAAAGACACACTCAAGTCAGGGCTGTAACGGAAAGACACACTCAAGACAGGGCTGTAATGGAAAGACACACTCAAGACAGGGCTGTAACGGAAAGACACACTGAAGACAGGGCTGTAACCGAAAGACACACTGAAAACAGGGCTGTAACGGAAAGACACACGGAAGATAGGGCTGTAACGGAAAGACACACTAGAGACAGGGCTGTAACGGAAAGACACACTAGAGACGGAGCTGTAACGGAAAGACACACTGAAGACGGGGCTGTAACGGAAAGACACACTGAAGACGGGGCTGTAACGGAAAGACACACTACAGACGGGGCTGTAACGGAAAGACACACTGAAGACGGGGCTGTAACGGAAAGACACACTGAAGACAGGGCTGTAACGGAAAGACACACTCAAGACAGGGCTGTAACGGAAAGACACACTGAAGACGGGGCTGTAACGGAAAGACACACTGAAGATGGGGCTGTAACGGAAAGCCACACTGAAGACAGGGCTGTAACGGAAAGACACACTGAAGATGGGGCTGTAACGGAAAGACACACTAAAGACGGGGCTGTAACGGAAAGACACACTCAAGACAGGGCTGTAACAGAAAGACACACTCAAGACAGGGCTGTAACGGAAAGACACACTGAAGACATGGCTGTAATGGAAAGACACACTGAAGACAGGGCTGTAACCGAAAGACACACTGAAGACAGGGCTGTAACGGAAAGACACACTGAAGACGGGGCTGTAACGGAAAGACACACTGAAGACAGGGCTGTAACGGAAAGACACACTGAAGACGGGGCTGTAACGGAAAGACACACTCAAGACGGGGCTGTAACGGAAAGACACACTGAAGACAGGACTGTAACGGAAAGACACACTGAAGATAGGGCTGTAACGAAAAGACACACTGAAAACAGGGCTGTAACGGAAAGACACACTCAAGACAGGGCTGTAACGGAAAGACACACTGAAGATAGGGCTGTAACGGAAAGACACACTGAAGACGGGGCTGTAACGGAAAGACACACTGAAGACGGAGCTGTAACGGAAAGACACACTGAAGACAGGGCTGTAACGGAAAGACACACTGAAGACGGGGCTGTCACGGAAAGACACACTGAAGACGGAGCTGTAACGGAAAGACACACTAGAGACAGGGCTGTAACGGAAAGACACACTCAAGACAGGGCTGTAACGGAAAGACACACTCAAGACGGGGCTGTAACGGAAAGACACACTGAAGATAGGGCTGTAACGGAAAGACACACTGAAAACAGGGCTGTAACGGAAAGACACACTGAAAACAGGGCTGTAACGGAAAGACACACTGAAGATAGGGCTGTAACGGAAAGACACACTAGAGACAGGGCTGTAACGGAAAGACACACTAGAGACGGAGCTGTAACGGAAAGACACACTGAAGACGGGGCTGTAACGGAAAGACACACTGAAGACAGGGCTGTAACGGAAAGACACACTGAAGACGGGGCTGTAACGGAAAGACACACTGAAGATGGGGCTTTAACGGAAAGACACACTGAAGACGGGGCTGTAACGGAAAGACACACTCAATACAGGGCTGTAACGGAAAGACACACTGAAGACGGAGCTGTAACGGAAAGACACACTGAAGACGGGGCTGTAATGGAAAGACACACTGAAGACGGGGCTGTAACGGAAAGACACACTCAATACAGGGCTAAAACGGAAAGACACACTGAAGACGGGGCTGTAACGGAAAGACACACTGAAGACGGGGCTGTAACGGAAAGACACACTCAAGACAGGGCTGTAACGGAAAGACACACTCAATACAGGGCTTAAAAGGGTGCCAGAGAATTAAAGGAAAGAAGCACCTTGTCCACTGTGCCCGTCTGTTCATCCATTAACACCTTCAACTGTGACTGGCACGCTGCAACAGGACATACATTGACCGTAATAGTTCAAGGAGTTAAACTGGAGGTGCCAAGCTATTCTAGCACTACCCTTGAACAATCATGGTCTATCTATCTGATTCATTAACTGTAACATATATTTAACTCATTCTACCCCAGACACACCACAGCACCACAAGGATCGACCATGATAGTTCAAAGGTGATGCCAGAATAGCTTGGCGCCTATGGGCTGACTGACTGTCTGACCGCCTAGGGCGCCAAGCTATTTTGGCATCACCCTTGAAATATCATGGGCGATCTGTGTCCTGCACTGCAACGCAGTCTTCAGAGGACAACGACAACATTTGGGGGATTTCGGTCTTGGGGTTTATCCGAGGACAGATCAGAATTTCAGGAATTTCGAACTTAGGGCTCAGTGTGTTAAAGCTAGCCACTGGAAAGTTCCTGTCTACTCTCGCGTCGCACTGTCGCCGAGTAAACAAAGGCTTATTTTTCAGGCAAATAATAGGCGCACATGAAATATGATAAGGCAGTCGGTGTGTTGTGGACGCATCAGTCGGTGTGTTGTGGACGCATCAGTGTCGTGCGGAAATTGTGAGAGCGGATTGGACCGACCGACTTTTAACCCATTCTACCCCAGACTCACCACAGCAAGATAAGGATCGACCATGATAGTTCAAGGGTGATGCCAGAATAGCTTGGCGCCTATGTCATCACCCTTGAACTATCATGGCCGATCTGTGTCCTGAACTGCAACGCAGTCTTCAGAAGACAACGACAACATTTGGGGGATGTCGGTCTTGGGGTACAATGAGTTAAGTGATAGTGGCGGTGGTCGCGCGTGCGTGCGTGCGTTTGTGTGTGTGTGTGCCTGCGTGCTGCGTGCGTGCGTGCGTGTAAGTGATCCTATAATCCTATAATAGAAAACACCGCTAAAGCCAATTTCGTCCAATGCGCGCGCATTGAAGTTTATGAAGCATGCCTCCTCTCAAGAACAACAAAACCGGGACTGTGCAAAGACGAACTAAGCTACCAAAGTCAACAGCAAGAAGGCCATCTTGTAGAAACTGTTCGGGTCACTGATGTTTCGAATGTCAACAGATAGCCTGCATATATTACGAGGAGACACAATGCATACATATATTACGAGGAGACACATTGCATACATATATTACGAGGTGACACATTGCATACATATATTACGAGGAGACACATTGCATACGTATATTACGAGGTGACACATTGCATACATATATTACGAGGAGACACATTGCATACATATATTACGAGGAGACACATTGCATACATATATTACGAGATGACACATTGCATACATATATTACGAGGTGACACATTGCATACATATATTACGAGGAGACACATTGCATACATATATTACGAGGAGACACATTGCATACATATATTACGAGGAGACACATTGCATACATATATTACGAGGTGACACATTGCATACATATATTACTAGATGACACATTGCATACATATATTACGAGATGACACATTGCATACATATATTACGAGATGACACATTGCATACATATATTACGAGGAGACACATTGCATACATATATTACGAGGAGACACATTGCATACATATATTATGAGGAGACACATTGCATACATTACGAGGAGACACATTGCATACATATATTACGAGGTGACACATTGCATACATATATTACGAGGAGACACATTGCATACATATATTACGAGGAGACACATTGCATACATATATTACGAGGAGACACATTGCATACATATATTACGAGGAGACACATTGCATACATATATTACGAGGAGACACATTGCATACATATATTACGAGGAGACACACTGCATACATATATTACGAGGAGACACATTGCATACATATATTACGAGGTGACACATTGCATACATATATTACGAGGTGACACATTGCATACATATATTACGAGGAGACACATTGCATACATATATTACGAGGAGACACATTGCATACATATATTACGAGGTGACACATTGCATACATATATTACGAGGAGACACATTGCATACATATATTACGAGGTGACACAATGCATACATATATTACGAGGAGACACATTGCATACATTACGAGGAGACACATTGCATACATTACGAGGAGACACATTGCATACATTACGAGGAGACACATTGCATACATATATTACGAGGAGACACATTGCATACATATATTACGAGATGACACATTGCATACATATATTACGAGATGACACATTGCATACATATATTACGAGGAGACACATTGCATACATATATTACGAGGAGACACATTGCATACATATATTACGAGGTGACACATTGCATACATATATTACGAGATGACACATTGCATACATATATTACGAGATGACACATTGCATACATATATTACGAGGTGACACATTGCATACATATATTACGAGGAGACACATTGCATACATATATTACGAGGAGACACATTGCATACATATATTACGAGGTGACACATTGCATACATATATTACGAGGAGACACATTGCATACATATATTACGAGGTGACACAATGCATACATATATTACGAGGAGACACACTGCATACATTACGAGGAGACATTGCATACATTACGAGGTGACACATTGCATACATATATTACGAGGTGACACATTGCATACATATATTACGAGATGACACATTGCATACATATATTACGAGGAGACACATTGCATACATATATTACGAGGTGACACATTGCATACATATATTACTAGATGACACATTGCATACATATATTACGAGATGACACATTGCATACATATATTACGAGATGACACATTGCATACATATATTACGAGGAGACACATTGCATACATATATTACGAGGTGACACATTGCATACATATATTACGAGAAGACACATTGCATACATATATTACGAGATGACACATTGCATACATATATTACGAGGTGACACATTGCATACATATTGTATTTGTTCTGGCGTAAAATCACGAAAACGACTGCGCTGTTCACCACCACCACCACCCACCCACCCCCTCCACCCCCCCCCCCCCACCCCCCCCCCCCCCCCTTCGGTGATTTGCGTTGCCGCAGAACTGCAATTGCACACAAAATTATGTACGTTTCCGATATTTGAAAAGAAAACACACAACAACAACAACAAAATAAAAACAACGGCAACAACAACATCCAAACAAACAGTATAACACAAATTTTCTGCTTGCCCTGCCGATTCTAATTTTTATAAGACAAGTTAACAATTGTATCTTTTCACGCCTGCCTACCTTTTAAAATAAAATCAAACTCATTCAAAGCGCCCCGTATTAATAGTTGCGAATAGTGCCCTATAGCGGCGTTGCCGCCGGCAATGCTATAAGACACTTTCGCAGCTATTGATGCAAGGCGCACTGAATGAGTCAACGATTATTACACACGCTTTGCTGGTTTATTTCTTGTATAACTGTATTCGCAGGTATGTTCTCCATGCGCCAATGGCGTCTACTTTCGGCAGGTGTGGTGCTGATGTTCTTACTCCACTCGATCGCTGCAAGCACGACTGCATCAGGTAACGCATTACGTCTATTATCTTGCTTCCAGTACAGGATGGTCTGTCGTTTTGAACCTTATGGACGCTAGGAAGTAAGATTCAAAATTACTGCCCAGCGAAAATACACTGACGAGCAAAATAAATGCGACATTTTTGGAATCCTGGGGACATGGGGACGTAGCTTAGTGGATAAGACACTGCACTGGCAGTCGTAAGATCCCGGATTCGAATCCCCTGGTGGGCAGGAATGGGATTTGGACTTTTCCTCATTCCCATCGAGTCACATTTACGTACAGACTCGGCTTACGGTTGCCTGTCTCGCCTTCGTGTGTACAGCACGCATAATCATCAAGTGCGCACGTTAAAAACCCCATTACCACTATTTGAAAAGAGAAGGACCGGTAGGGCCGGTGAAATGGAAACAGAAATATTTCACATGCACCGAAGTTATTAGCAGGGTGGAGGTTTGCACATAAAGTAGAGCTTAGTAATAGCAGGCTTTCAAAGCTCCAGCTTCCATCCCTACGACGGCGCCTTGAGTGTCTTTAATGGATAGATATGTACGCCTTGGAGACACCATACCAATAAAAAGAAAACGTCGCATTTCTTTGCCTCGTCAGTATCTAATTTATAGGACGAGAAACTTCTTTTGCAAAGTCTTTTGCTGTGATTTGGACCTGTAGTTCACAAACATAATAAACATTTTTTTTCTGAAATAAGAAGTAGGTTAAAACTGCACGCGTTTCGAGGGGGGGGGGGGGGGAAGTAGATTTTTAACAGCCCAGAGATGATGATGATGATGAAACTTTATTTTTCAACGGTAAAAAGTTTTGACATAAAACAAATCGTCATTTTACAAACTTGCCGTTGCTAAGATCTACAGGATAAAAAAGAAGGGAAATATATATGTACATACAAAACCCAATAGCATCATTATATACAGAAAAAATAATAATACTCATCACACACACATGGACACACGCACGCACGCGCGCCGCTCACACATACACCCACACGCACAAACAAACACGAGCACACACACACGCGCGCACACACATATAAAATCCATCTGTATGAAATACGTGAGGTACAGGAAATATTACAGTACCTGAGAAACGTACTAAGTCTGACTCATCAGGTAATCAAAAAGTTTTGTTTTAAAACTTCCTGGTGAGGTAATAGTTTTCAAATGTGCAGGGATGGAATTCCAAGCAAAGAGAGAGAGAGAGAGAGAGAGAGAGAGAGAGAGAGAGAGAGAGATGATGATGATGATGATGATGAAATGATGATGAAACGTTTTTATTCAGGATAAAAAGTTTTAGGCATAGCAATGCCAATCTTCCAAACTGTCCTGCTACTCTACACGAATTAAAAATACATCAGGCGATACAGCAAAAGATAAAATATATATAAGTAAAAAGACAATCCCACAGAAAAAAAGTAAATAAATACAAAAATAAATTAAACCAATATATATATATTGGTTTATATTATATATATCTGTCTTGGCTTGACTTCGCGAACGAAGATTCTATAGGGCTTGCCCACCTCGTCTGCAGGCATTTTCGTGGCTGAGGAGGCCAATCCGGGACAGGCAGGTTCGACCGCAATGGCTGCAGGGGAAGGTTTGGTCAGGGTTCTGAGTTACGACAACTCTGTTTTTTCTCCTGAGGCGCTTGTCCTTAAGGTTAGCTCTGCGAGAGTCCTCAAAGGAGACGGCTGCCTTGCAAATGGTGGAGCGCCAGGTGTCACGGTCCGCAGCAAGCGAAGACCACTGGCGGTGGTCGATTTGACAGGCACTAAGTGACTTCTTGAGACCGTCTTTGTATCTCTTCTTTGGTGCCCCTCTGTCTCGGTGTCCAGTGGCGAGCTCGCCGAACAGAGTGATCTTGGGTAGGCGATGATCCTCCATTCTGGAGACGTGCCCCGCCCAGCGAAGCTGTGTACGCAGCAGCAAAGCCTCGATGCATATATATATGCTGGTATGAACCTGACATACTAAGCAGAAAGATAGAACATTCATGACAGCAGATATTTATGGACGCGAGCTCTGAAAATAGATAACTTTGAAATAGACTTTAGATGAGAGAGCAAGTTATTCCATCACTTAGCACCGGAAAATGATATGCTAGATTTGAAGATGCCGATTCTCGGTTTTGGGAGATGGAGTAAGCTGTTCCTCGTGTTCTCTCTATTCAAGCGGTAAATAACTTTGGTGTGCACAAAATGGGCAGTGGGCAGATGTTCACATCTGCACGGGACATAGACGACCCCGACCCCCACGAGTCCCCTGCTGCCTTGCAGGCCTGGCCGCTTGGCTGCGGAAAGGCTAAGGGAGGAAACCCCTGACATCAAAGCCCCCGTGTCTCCGGGGAAGGCTTTTGAGCCAGAGACTAAGACAAGGACAGTCTGATATAAAACCTACGACCTGAGGACCTCGATGCCACCGTCCCAGCTTGCTAGGCCATGGCAAACGAACCAAGGGTTTAAAGGGTGGGGCCAGTACTGCGCACACTGCACTCCACCAAAAAGCTCCACCGCGCAGGCTTTAGGAAACGCCCACGGACTCTATTCGTGTGGGAAAACAGCTCACGGAGATAGGGAGGGGCGGCATCGTTTAGATTTTTTTTGCACAAGTAAGCATCTGTTAAGTTCCAATTGTTTACTAAGTGGTAGGATATTAAGGGCCTTCAGTCTTTCATCAGTAGGGGGCGAACCAGGAAGAATAAGCTTAATACCTCGCCGGTAAAGGGATTTTTTTTTTCAAATGAATGTCTCAATAGCCGTCCCAGATATTGGAAGCATAATTACAATGTGTCTTGATGTGTGCGTTAAAGAATAGTTTTCGAGCATCAATGTCAACTATACGACTTAATTTGAATAATAAAAGATATTCTTCGAAATAGTTTTACAGGCAGTTTCTATGTGAGGCTCCCAGCTGAGCTGTTCGTCGACTGTCACTCCTAACAAACGATATTTTGACACTTGCTCTATGGGCTGAGAGTGAAGGGACAGCTCAAGGGGTTGCAAACCACGTTGATGCTTTTGGCGTGTCGTTACCAACATACTTTTTGTTTTAGAAATACTAATAATCATATGATTTTCTTCACACCAAGTTGACACTTCATCTAAACTATGTTGGAGGACAGCGCTCACGGTTGAAACATTTTTATCAGGTACATGTAATGATGTATCATCAGCAAATAGTTCACAGTTTCTGCCGGGGTGTGATATTGACAATGGGAGGTCATTTATAAAGATGTTAATAATAACGGTCCTAGGGTGGATCCCTGAGGAACACCATGGGTCACCAGTCCTTCCGCTGAGTATTTACCATTCAAGAACACTTTCTGCGTTCTGTCTAAGAGATAGGACGAGAGGAAAGCGACTGCATTTGAATCAATGTGATATAAAGGTAACTTCTTTAGTAAGATTGAGTGGTTAATGAGATCGAAGGCTTTTGTAAGATCTAGAAATACTACACCTGAAAGTTTGGATTCATTTATGGCAGTAAGCCATTTGTGGGTTATGAGAGTTAAGGCAGTCTGACACGAATGTTTAGGCCGAAAAGCTGATTGTGCTGTACTAATAAGGCGGTTTTCCTCCAGGAATTGAAGTAAATGATTATGTATATGCTTTTCAAGTGGTTTGGACATTGCCGATAAGATTGAAATAGGTCTGTACTCACTTGGGTCGCTCAGATCTTTGCTTCTTGGTAGAGGAGTAACTTTTGCTATTTTCAATTCATCGGGAAACATGCTCTTTTGAATCGAAAGGTTATATATAAAGGTTAACGATTCAACAATATACGGGAGCGCAATTTTCAGGATTTTACTACTAATACCGTCAACACCACAAGATGTTTTATTTTTCATGTTGGTTATAGATTTTCCTACATCAAGGACGGTCATTAGAGGGACTGAGAAAGTATTGCCAGCGTTTTTTTGACTGTGCTGTTTCAATTGTTCTGAACATACGTATTTACCTGGCTCACTGGTGTTCGTCTGTGGCAAGGTTTTAGCAATGTTAAGAAGGTTTTCATTAAATACATCAGCTGTAAGGTGCGGGGGGGGGGGGGGGGGACACTCGTTGATTTTCTAGATTGTCCTTTAGTAAATGTGTTAATCACCTGCCACACGCTGCGTATGTCTTTGCCGCCCGCAATAATATTTTCAGCATGCTGCCTCTGTGCTTTACGTACTAATGATTTAACTATGTTTCGCCGTTTTTTTGTACTCGTCAAATTTATTTTGTTGTTTAAATAGATCTCTTAGTTCCATCGCAGTTCTAATCTCATCCGTCAGCCACTCAGGCACAGTGGGGTGTTTAACACGCTTAGTGCGCCTCGGGGCATGTCTGTCAAGAACACCGAGGAACAACTTATACCAGTGGGACAGCGCTACATTGGGATCGTAATAATTATACACATCGGAAAATGGTGTTTGGGAAAGATCATGCAAAAAATCATCTTGGTTAATTTTTTTGAATGATTTGTTGAGGATGGTTATATGCTTTTTATGAGGTTTCTTTGGCAACTTCGCAGATAATGAAAAACAAATAGGAAAATGATCACTGACAGAGATGCTGGGTACATAGACATTGCTAAAGGCACTGTCGTTGGTTGTATAAACATGGTCAATTAATGTGGATGAAGTAGCAGTGACCCTGGTGGGTGACTGAACTACTTGTGTAAGGCCTAAGAACGTTATCATGGACCTGTTGCCAGGTTTCAATAAATCAACATTAAAATCACGGAGTATAATTATGTATATCACCCTTGGAGTTTTGTACTTTGTCAACCATTACAACAAAATCATCTTGCCAGGACACTGTAGCTGCGGGGTTTCTGTAAATAAAACATACTAAGGTCGGGGTTGACTTGGCGGTTGCTTTTATCTCAAGCCACAGGCTTTCCACATGGTTGGATTCCAGGTCACATCGTCGTTTTACGTTGTTAGCAATAGTATTGTGAACATAAGCACAAATGCCAGTATGATCAGGCGCTGATGCATCTCGCCTATGAATGGAGAAATTTTGTATGGTGATAGCTTGGTCACTTATATTCTCTGTCAACCTACTTTCTGTAAAGCCAAATATATGATATGGGGAGGGTTGGTTGAGTAGTACTGTAGCGTCTGATACTTTACTGCAAAGGTGATATACATTGAGGTGGCCTATTCTAAGCAAATGATCGCTGACACTAGTAAACATGCCAGGTAACTTTGCAACCAAATACTAGTTTCAAATATACTAACAAACTAAATGACAGTTTAAACAACAATAAAAGTGTCACTATGTGGCATGCAGATCAGTGGTCAAAACATAGCACTGAAACATGCGCGAAAGTTCAAAAAAAAGAAAGAAAAAGATAGCGGATCGTAGATGTAAATGAAAAAAGTCTGCAGATATATAGGTCTCTGCGTGTGCAACGTATCGTTGCTAAAAACAAAACGCGATGAAGCGTACCAGAGTAATCTTATTCTATTTGCTACCGACACAGTCAGTGATAAGAATCACTTTAATAGCGACTAAGTTGTGCACTCCTGTTCAATACACAGGCTAACACAGTTTGTAAAGTCACAGAGCGCTGCAATTGTCATAATTATACGCGCATTTCGATGAGAATTGCACGCGGGTGTGTCTATCCACATTGACCACTAAGCCAGTCATCACAGACTGATCAGTCATCAGGGGTCAAGTGCTAATCCTGAACCTCTTAGTAACAGGATTATGTTGTGTGATTGTATCGCGACTAATCGTCGCACAAAGAGGCGCACGCACTGGGTGTCACTGATCCGTTACAGTCTAGCACACAACAAATACGAACTAAACGTGGTTGAGACTCCGTCGTGACGTCACACATTAGATACGTTAGCTATGTCAGAAAAAGGTACATGAATCTATATCGTGCAGTAAGTCACCGATTTCTCAGGTAAAAATTGAGTTTTAAAATCACTTTGAGTATAGCGTCAATATTGAAGGATATAGACTTGATAGCGGTTCTACGTAGCAATCAAAACTACACACGTTTCACAGTTACGACAGCAATAGAGTTCTGTAGTACTAATCAATTGATAATCATGAATTTGAGCATTTGGATGACACAAGAGAGGGAGAGAGAGAGAGAGAGAGAGAGAGAGAGAGAGAGAGAGAGAGAGAGAGAGAGAGAGAGAGAGAGACAGAGAGAGAGAGACAGAGAGAGAGAGAGAGAGAGAGAGAGAGAGAGAGAGAGAGAGATGATGATGATGATGAATCTTTATTTATTCAGGATAAAGCTATTAGGCAACTCAATGCCTGTCTTACAAGCTGTCCTGTAAACAAACAACATAACAGGAAAATAAACAGAGCATGCAAATACTAACAATAATAATAAATAAGAAGAAGAAGAAGAAGAGGAAGAAAAACTACGGGAAAAAAAAACAATGGAGAATTTGTAACTGCCTCCGATGCAAAACTAAGCAAGAGAACGAAACGCGTGCACAGCATTAATATTATACTCATCTAAGACAGTGTCATAGAATCAGCAGCATCAATAGCGTATAGTGACACCGACAAGACAATAGATGATCAGGTAGCAAATGTAAGGAGAAAGAGAAAAATATTTGACGTTTACCTGTTATCAGCAGAATTATTTTTATATGGCAAACTGTGAAGTCACGCTGATTGGAAGTGAGTGTGCAATGCACGTTTAAAATGGGTTTTATCGCAAAATGATTTAATGTTTAATGGCAATGAGTTCCAGACAGAACTACCAGAAAATAGAAGGCTTGACTTGTAGAGATCTATCCGTGGGCGGGGTAAGTGAAGCAAGTCATTCCTCGTATGTTGTTGATGCCGAGGGCTGAAGTTAAATATCATGCGCAGATATTCCGGGGCTTGATAATGAAATAATTATTTTGTGCATGAGGACGCATTTGTTAAATTTGAGTTGTTCCTTCAGTGTAAGCAGGCCAAGGGATTTTATTTTCTCGGCCGTGGAAATAGGGTTAGGAATAATTAACTTAACTGATCGACGATACAGTGAGTTTAGTTTTTTTTAAATGAAGTTCACTGCATTCGTCCCACAAAGAGAACGCATAGTCACAGTGGCTCTTAATGTGTGCGTGAAAGAACAATGCACAGCACTTTGTACTAAGAATATGTCTAAGTTTAGATAGCAGAAATACATTCCTGGACAAGGTTTTGCACAAACTGTCGATATGTGGCGACCAGTTCAGCTGGTCGTCAATTACAACTCCCAGTAGGCG
>BTPG01000001.1:343537417-343652417 GCA_036245525.1 Semisulcospira habei | reverse complement strand
GAGATCCAGGAACACCTAGCAAAAAAAAGAGCCGCCCATCAGGCCCACCTAGCCCAGCCTTCCTGCCCTGTGAAGAAGTCTGCCTTCCGCCTCGTCTGCAGCAGTCTCCAGCGCAAGCTCAGAGATCTCCAGAATGAGTGGTGGACCAGACTTGCACAGAGGACCCAGCTTTGCGCAGACAATGGTGACTACAGGGGCTTCTACGAAGCATTGAAAGCAGTGTATGGCCCCAGGCACCTGGTACAAAGTCCCCTGCGAAGCGCGAATGGCCAGGCACTCCTCACAGATAATACCTCCATCTTGAACCGCTGGTCGGAATACTTTCAGAGCCTCTTCAGCGCTGAGCGCACTGTTCAAGAAGCAGTCGTCCTACAAATCCCACAGCTCCCAGTAAAAGTTGAATTGGACGAACCGCCCACCGCTGAAGAGACCCTCACAGCCATCCACCAGCTCAAGAGTGGCAAAGCAGCAGGCATTGATGGAATACCGCCAGAGATCTGGAAACATGGAGGCACAGCACTGCACAACAAGCTCCATGACCTCTTTCTCTGCTGCTGGGAGGAAGGAACACTACCAAAGGATCTCCGTGATGCAGTCGTTATCACCCTGTACAAGAACAAAGGTGAGAAGTCTGACTGTTCCAACTATCGGGGAATTACACTGCTGTCCATTGCTGGAAAAATCCTTGCAAGGCTGCTCCTGAATCGGCTGGTACCTGCCATCGCTGAAGACCAACTCCCAGAGGGCCAGTGTGGCTTCAGAGCAAACAGGAGCACCACCGATATGGTCTTTGTGCTGAGACAGCTACAGGAGAAGTGCCGCGAGCAGAACAAAGGGCTGTACGTAACGTTTGTCGACCTAACAAAAGCGTTCGACACTGTGAGCAGGCAAGGCATGTGGCAGATCCTGGAGCGACTTGGCTGTCCCCCAAAGTTCCTCAACATGATTGTCCAGCTACACGAGGACCAGCAAGGTCAGGTCAGACTCAACAATGACCTCTCAGAACCATTCCCCATTCTCAACGGCGTAAAGCAGGGCTGCGTGCTGGCACCGACCCTCTTCACCATCTTTTTTAGCATGATGTTGAAGCAGGCCACAGTGGACCTCGATGATGACGATGCAGTGTACATCAGGTATCGTCTCGATGGCAGCCTGTTCAACCTCAGACGACTGCAGGCCCACACGAAAACCCTAGACCAACTGATCCGTGAGCTGCTTTTTGCTGATGATGCTGCCCTCGTTGCACACACAGAGAGAGCCCTGCAGCGCATCACGTCCTGCTTCGCAGACGCTGCCCAGCTCTTTGGACTCGAGGTCAGTCTGAAAAAGACAGAGGTCCTCCATCAGCCGGCACCCAAGACAGTGTATCGCCCTCCTCACATCACCATCGGCGAGTCTGAACTAAAGTCAGTGCACCAGTTTACTTACCTTGGCTGCATTATCACGTCGGACGCCAAGCTGGACAAGGAGCTTGACAGTAGGCTGGCAAAAGCGAACAGCGCTTTCGGGCGACTTTTCAAGCGGGTGTGGCACAATCAACAGCTGAAAACAGGCACCAAGATCAGCGTGTACAGAGCTGTGGTCCTCACCACCCTGCTGTATGGTTCCGAGTCCTGGGCCCTCTACCGCAGCCAACTACGACTCCTCGAACGCTTCCACCAGCGCTGCCTGCGTACCATCCTGGGCATTCACTGGAGTGACTATGTCACCAATGTCGAGGTCCTTGAACAGGCTGAAACCGTGAGCATCGAGGCTTTGCTGCTGCGGACACAGCTCCGCTGGGCGGGGCATGTCTCCAGGATGGAGGATCATCGCCTACCAAAGATCACCCTGTTCGGCGAGCTTGCTACTGGACACCGTGACAGAGGGGCACCAAAGAAGAGATACAAAGACTGTCTCAAGAAGTCACTTAGTGCCTGCCAAATCGACCACCACCAGTGGTCTTCGCTTGCTGTGGACCGTGACACCTGGCGCTCCACTATTTACAAGGCAGCTGTCTCCTTTGAGGACTCTCGCAGAGCTAGCCTTAAGGACAAGCGGCTCAGGAGAAAGAACAGAGATGCCGCAACTCAGAACTCTGGCCATACCTTCCCCTGCAGCCACTGCGGTCGAACCTGCCTGTCCCGGATTGGCCTCCGCAGCCACGAACAAGCCTGCAGACATCGTGGGCAACTCCTATAAAATCTTCGTTCGCGAAGTCCAGCCAAGAGTATGTGTGTGTGTGTATGTGTGTGTGTGTGTATGTGTGTGTGTATGTGTGTGTTTGTGTGTATGTGTGTGTGTATGTGTGTGTGTATGTGTGTGTGTGTATGTGTGTATGTGTGTATGTGTGTGTGTGTATGTGTGTGTATGTGTGTGTATGTGTGTGTGTGTGTTTGTGTGTGTGTGTGTATGTGTGTGTGTGTTTGTGTGTATGTGTGTGTGTGTATGTGTGTGTGGGGGGGGGGGGGTGTATTTGCGTTCGTGCGTGTGTGAATCCCTGAGTGCGTGAGCGTGTGCGTGTGTGTGTACGGACGTAGTCTGTCTGTATGATTGTCTGTTTATTCGAACAGTGTAAAATGACTACAAGTGTAACGTTTTACATAATGCATGTACATCAATAGATTTTCTAAGTGTATCTTGTTTGTAGTTATTCTTTAGTTGTTAGCAACGACAGCTTTGTAAAAAGACTATGTTGATGACAATGCTAATGCCTCAACCATTGTAAAAAATACAGTTTCAATGATTCATTATCATGGTCGATCCATCTCCTGTGGTAGGACGTCGAGGTTAAATAGGTGAAACACAAGCTTTCACAACAAGAGCGATTAAGCGGCGCGAAATGGCGTATGCTTGTTCACGTAGCGCAACACGATTAGCTCATTGTGCCCGAGGTACGAAATACCCACATATTGGAGTTATCCTCTGAGGACTGCATTACAATTCAGGAGACAGGTCGACCATGATAGTTCAAGGGTGGTGGCAGAATAGCTTAGCGCAATTAAGTTAGCTTGATTTAAAGTTGCTTTAATATTTGTTTCACTTTGTAACCAGTTAGCTAAAGTACAAAAGCAAAAGTCATAATACCCAGGTATACTTTTTTTCAATAACAGTAGCTCCTGGAGGAGTTGAACCACCACCACCACCAGTTACAACCAATACTACAGTACTAATAATAAATCCAAGAGCAGTAATTAAACTTGCAATTGTAATACGCTGCTCTCTAACAAAAAAATGTTTTCAATCTCCCAGCCAAAGTTGTGTCTTCATGAAGTATTTTCTAAATAGTTTCTCTAATCTTGTTGACTTGTGTTTTCAGTTTTTCTTTCCTAATTTTATTTACGTCTAGTCGTGCTGATCTTTCTCTGCAACTCCTCTAATTGTCTTTGTATTCTTTCTTTTATTTCACTGTCATAATTTTCATCTTCAGCTTTACCTATTTTAAAAAATTTCTATATGATTACCAAGCTGACCTATTTTGTATATAATATTCACCAGTTCACCTCTAATTGTTTGCAGTGATTTATTCAACCCCATTATCTTCCGCAAGGGATAGTATTTTATTGTTTTCATAGCTTCATTTATTTGTCCTTCCGTAAAAGAGGTTTGCTATTTCTGACAGGCCTTTTATCTTTGTCATTTCAATTTCTTGTTCTATTGGCAACCCTTTTTGCACATCGTGAAGAGCACTTTCAAGTTTGCTTAGTACCCTACTAACACCAAGGTACCTTACCAACCCTGTGTCACAACTGACTTCAGTTCTTTTTATACTTAAAGCTAGAAAATTACTAGGGTATTTTTAAGAGTCAATTTTATTTTACCTTTGTCTGTATTTACAAATAAGTGATTCTTGTCAAGATCAAACTGATTAGGATCTATTACATCTGGGCGGGCACCAACACAATCATAAAACGAGTTTACCTTATAAAGTATACTTTTTTTTCAATAACAGTAGCTACATAATAAGCTTCATTATCATCTTATTTAGCCACTTTACAGTGTAGAACATTTCATGGATAGCTACAGCCTTGTTAACATCTCGATTATCAATTCCATTAGTTAACAACACTGGTTTACTTGGATCAAGGTTTGTTAAAGTAATAAACATTTTATAAACACATAATACAAAAACACAATGGAATTTAAACCACAAACACGCATTAGTGCAAACCAATTTCCATTTAAGGCAGACAACAGAAGCACAGGGGGAATCCACCATTTTTTTATTTTTTACCTGATGCCAAGAGTGTTACAAAGGTAACAATACATCTGTTACAGTTCATTTCTTTAATTGAGAGTTATGGGTTATTCAATTATTTCTATAAGTGAATGAAGATGCCATGTGTTGTATGGGCAGACAGTGAATTTTCCCATGGGGGATTAATTAAGTATTATTGTATTGTATTGTATTGTATTGTATTGTATTGTATTGTATTGTATTGTATTGTATTGTATCGCATTGTCACCAGTAGCAATTGAACAGCACTATCACAACACAAGTAGCAACAGAAAGCACAGTCACGTCATCGGTAGCAACAGATAGCAGTACCACGTCGCCAGTAACAACGGGCACTACTGTCACGTCATCGGGAAGAACAGACAGCACTGTCATATCATCAGTAGGAACAGACAGCAGTACGTCACCAACAGCAACGGACAGCACTGTCACAACACAAGTAGCAACAGAGAGCACTGTCAAGCCATCTATAGCAATAGATAGTAGTTCTAAGTCACAAGTAGCAACAGACAGCATTGTCACAACACAGGTAGCAACAGAGAGCAGACAGCATTGTCACAACACAGATAGCAACAGCGAGCACTGTCACGTCATCAGTAGCAACAGACAGTAGTACCGCGTCGCCAGTAACAACAGGCACTTCTGTCACGTCACCGGGAGGAACAAACCACACTAGCATATTATCATACTGTCGTAATGCATTTGTGATACGTGAGTCATTGTCTAGAAACTGCGCATGCGTGAGCGAGTTGTGAGTGGCCCTTAGAGTTATAATTATTATCAGATAAGTGCATTACAAATAGCGTAAGTATTATTATTATTATTATTATTATTATTATTATTATTATTATTATCAGTAGGAACAGGCAGCAGTATAACGTCAACAATAGCAACAGACAGCACTGGCACAAGACAAGTAGCAACAGAGAGAGATAGATACAAAGAGATTTAAAAGACAATGAATTCAATAATGACGCATCGGTCATTAATTTACGTCATTTTTAATATTAAAATTTTGACCCCCATTACACCCCAGTTAATTCCGAATCAACCCTTTGATTTTAAAAAGTGACGAGCATGACGGATGCGTCATTATTGATTTAATTATCTTTTAAATCTCTTTGTATCTATCTCTATAACTATTGTCTCTATGAACACCTAATCATTTACATGTCTAAGTAATTTCAAGTGGAACTTTATACGTTACTAATAAGTTACAACTAACTTTTAAGAACCTGCAGAAGTAACCTTTAAGTGAGTTGCTATAAGAACTTATTAATTACTTATCATAAGAACTTATTAATTACTTACTGTAAGTTTTTATAAGTTCTTACAACAACTTGACTTAAGTCACAACTTACTCGGTCAGATTTGTCAAGATACAAGGACAATAAAAAAACTTTTTTTTCTCAGTAATACTCTGGCGGTGGTGCAGATGGGGTTAAATAATCAGGCACAAGTGGTGTAAGTGGCATGGCATTTTTCTGTGAAGTGTATGACATTAATAAACGATTACCAAATCTGATTTTTATTTGTTTAAAAGATTGTGTAGTTTTTCTGTGGTTTCCTGAACACCGATCTGTTTTCCCATCTCTAAAAAACTAGCCTTTAGTTCTTCAACATTCACAGGAGATTGACTACGCATTTTATTCTGAATTTCAGACTTCTGTTTTTTGTAATTATTTAAATCATCCTGGACCCGCTTAAATTCTTCGTCATCAATAAAATTATCATTCAATGCCTTACTGATAATAAGTTTCATACTGCTCAGCTTTGCACCAGCAAGCGTACTCAATGCTTCATGTTTCTGTAATTTCGTGTGAAACCTCTTGTTCAAGGCTTCCAAACCAAAGAAAGCCAGGTATGTAGCAACGCTAACACCCTCAATTGCTATTCCAGCCAAACTTCCAATTCCTGTGGCGAACAGAACTATACCCCCTACAGAACATGAAGCTGAAACTGCACCAATAGCCATAGAAGTGTTTTGAACAGAATTAAATACTGACTTATACCTCCTTTTGCACCGTGAGTACTTAGCCTCTTCACTTTCCAAATATTTCAAAGCTTCTGTAATATTATTTAATCTGAATGCATCTGCCTGTAATGTTTTATCTGATGCAATTGGCACAGCTGTCACCTGTGGATCAGGCGCAAGTGTTGTTTTAGTCGTCACATTTGTTTCAGTCGGCTCAAGCGTCGGTAGTTGCGGATAGAAGTTTACCATTTTTTTATTGACAAATATTTTTTTTTATTTAATCAGCAATTACATTTTGCAACTCTTCAAAAGTATACAATTTGTTAGCATAATAAAATGCAACAAGATCAATGTGTTCAAGGTTTATGTAAGTTAGACGAACAAAAGTTGTTTTGTCGACCACCACCTTGACAGCTGGAACACTGCTCGAAACATTAATAACATCATTATTTTTTGTAATAGCAATAAAGACCTTTGATGACTCTGCCACTGTTTAATTCCTTGTGCAATTTGAGCCTCTTTAGCAGTAGTTACTGATCTCATGAT
This sequence comes from Semisulcospira habei, assembly GCA_036245525.1. NCBI lineage: Eukaryota > Metazoa > Mollusca > Gastropoda > Semisulcospiridae > Semisulcospira > Semisulcospira habei. The sequence continues at coordinate 343,645,680 of BTPG01000001.1, read as the reverse complement.
AATTTCAAATACTATTGTCGCTTCTCTTGCGATGGGAAAGTTTATTGGTGCAAACACGACCTTCGCATCAGACCTACCCTTCCTGTGCGAAAGAAGATATCTCCGTTTCTCATAATTTTCAACTTTCAGTTTTTCTCTGCTATTGTCGTCTGAAGCAAAGCTTGGAACAAGGCTTACAATAAGCGGCCCAGAATTAACAACCTTCCTAAACACTAAGGCGCCTTCATCATCAGTGTATACATAAGGACTAATAAATTCAATCTTTATGTCCCAGTCAATTGTGGGTGGTGGTGCCGGTACAGGTGAAACAACCCACTTACTACCCACATGTATTAAGTTGTAAGGCGCATTATTTACAGGTGGAGTAGGTACAGTAACATCACGAAGCTGACCAAGTTTAGGAATCTGTTTTTCACCGTCTTTCATGTCAACAATTACTTTCCTCTTGTACATGCCATTTAAATCAAGTTCAAAACCATATATTTCTCCAACATCCCCTTCCTTCTCAAAATCCTGGACGTCTGCCAAATCTTTCAACTCTGTAACCGGACACGCAACTGGTATGATTGTTCGCTTTGGACCAAGACCACTCATTTTTATAAACAAAAATAAAATTATTTAACTTCTAACACTACACTAAAATCATGCATAAGAACTGGTTTGTCATCCTGATTAGTTACAGATATACTCAGTGACTCAAAGAAACTAGAACCTAATTTCTTAAACTGCAAATTAGGAAATCTAACAACTACACTTTCACAATACGGAGCAGTTCCAGTAGGTAAGCATCTCAACAAAGTTGAAGGCTTTCCATTGTGAACATTCTCAGATGTGTTTAGTTCTTTCAAATAAACATTTAGCACTGTGTGTACTGACAAATTGACAGGACGTTTTCCAGTTATTTTAAGTTTTTTTGTCTTCATTGTTATAATACCAAACATAGCTTCATCTAAATCATCTGTTCTATACCAATCTTCATCAATATAAAATCCAAGTAAATATGCAAATCTATCTGAAATTTTTAACCAATCTTGTTTCAGAAATTCTAATGTAACAAGTAGGTTAGCTGGATTTAAAGTTGCTTTAATTTTAAATTTACTTTGAAACCATTCAGCTATAGTACAAAAGTCATAATACCCAGGTGGTATAGCTTCAATCTTACCATCAAAAATTACTTTATTATATATATCATCTTCTACATTAAACCATTTTACTGTATAGAACAATTCATGGATAGCTACAGACTTGCTACCATCCCGATTATCAATCCCATTAGTTAACCACACTGGTTTGCTTGTGTCAAGATTTGTTAAGGTAATAAACATTTTTATTATCTCATATAAAAAAGGATGGAATTTAAATCACCAACCATTACCACAACATCATCATCATCATCATCATCAGTCCCTTGCCCGAACTGGGCGTTGGGGGGACTGAAAGGCAGCAGCAACAGACAGTGCTCTCCGCTGAGTTCTATTTTGGGCGGTGGCAAGCAAATCTGGCATCTCGAGTTCGGTCCATTCTTTTATGTTTGCGACCCAACTCTTTCTCTGACGACCTCGCCGACGACTTCCTTCGAGAGTGCCTTGGAGGATAGTCTTGGACAAGGTGTTGTGTCGGGTCACGTGGCCAAACCAAGCAAGCTTGCGCCGTTTCACGGTTGCCAGAAGGGGTTCATGTGGGCCCACCAGGGAAGTGACGATGCTCCGTACATATTCGTTGGTCTTGTGCTCGCGGTACGAGATGCGGAGCAACTTCCTCAGGCACTTGTTCTCAAAGGCCTGGATTTTCTTTTCTGAGTCTGCAAGCAGTGTCCAAGTCTCACAGCCGTAGAGTAGAATAGACACTACGAGGGACTTGTAAAGCCTGTACTTGATGGTGAAGCTGATGGAGTTACTTCGCCATATCCTGTCCAGCCTGGCCATTGCGGATGTTGCTGTACCTATCCTGATACGGATCTCTGCTATGCAACTACCGTCTTTGGACAGGGTGGCTCCCAAGTACTTGAAGCTATTGACCTCTTCTAGCTTCTGGCCGTTCATGTGAATGTTGCTGCTGCTGTCGCTTGTGGTGTTGATCATCACTTTGCTTTTATCCGTACTGATCTCCATGCCATAAGACCCTGCGCTACTTGAAAGTTTGTCTGTCAGGTTTTGGAGCTCACTATTGCTGCCTGCCATGAGGTCAATGTCATCTGCGAATCGAAGATTGCACAGGGATCTGCCACCAATAGAGATTGAAGTATGGTGGTCGTGGAGGGTTTCCTGCATGATCTTCTCCAGGAATATGTTGAAAAGGACAGGAAAGAGCAGGCATCCTTGACGGACACCGATCGTCGTCCTGAAGAACTCGCCTGACTGATTGTTAAGTAGAACCGCGCTGCAGGCGTTCTTGTAAAGCGCTTCTATCATTTGGATCAGTCCCTCCTCTATGTTGAACGATCTCATGACTTGCCAGAGTCCGTCGTGCCAGACGCGATCAAATGCTTTCCTGAAATCAATGAAGTTGTGGTAGAGTTCGCGCTGATGCTGCAGATGTTTCTCGATCAGGACGCGGCAGTTGAAAATCTGCTCTACAGTGCTTCTTCCAACTCTGAAGCCAGCCTGTTCTTCTGCCAGCAGTTCCTCGGCGAAAGTTTTGAGGCGGTTGAGAATGATTCTAAGCATTACTTTACCACAACAAACGCATTTCAATTTAATATAGATGCCAAATATAATGTTGCACCTACTTATGAACAGAAAATAATTAAACTAAATCAGCTTGACATAGCTGTGTCTGAACAAGATCTATTCCAAGTCAAAGTACCAAATCCGTTTGACCATTACCTAAACCCTCCAATAACAGATGACTCTACTGCAAGAAAGTGGTCTTCAAGTCCCCTACAGATGTTTCAAAACCAACTTAACTTTGTCATACTGTGTTCAACTACAGGCTGTGGTGTTTCATTTACAGACCACTTGAATCACTCAAACAAACTGATTAGGTCTGTCTATCGTTTTCATGTTTATTACCAGCTTAGACGTATACTGTCAGAACTGCATACACCATTACCCACTGAATCCAGTTTCAACAGGTTTAACAACCCCATGGATATGAAAGCATTTGAACGCATCTGTAATGAATTTAACATCAGCCCCAAGTATGACTTTACACAAAAACTTGATGATCACAATGGTATGGGTACATTGTATTACGCTATGAGTCACAGACAATACCCTCAAGATTATTACCCTGGTTACACTTCATTCTCATCAAAATCACAAGTCTGGTTAGGATCAATAGAGCAGAAGCAGACTAATGCGTGGACCACATTTATTTTAGATAAATCTGACGGGTTTACTCAAGCAGGAGTCGAGCGTGTAAATGAGTCTATCAGAACATATGTCTGGTGTTTACTAGGAGTACAATCACTAACAAAATCAAACATTTTGAATGGAAGTGGTAAATTTGAAGCACAAAAACAATTTCTTGCAAATCTTGAAGATTCAATTAATTCAACAGTTGATCTCCCATCAAGCATACAACGCTATCAAGACGTACTCAGATATGCCAGATCAAAAGTTGACTTTGTAGTTGGCATCGGGTTATACATGTTACCATCTGACCTTCAACTCCAAATGGGTACAATAACAAATTATAATAATGAAATAGTTGTTGCAGGTGTTGGTCAAAAACTCGGTCTCAATCAATCTGTAAACTTAGGAGCAACAACCACACACGTACAGTCATTAAAATCATTACAGACGGTAACACCCCCGGCCCCGGCCCCAACACCGGCACTCATACAACCAGTACAGTCAACCCCTGACACACATGAATCAGAAAGAACTGCATTGACAATAGGATTAACAGGATTAGGGGTATTACTTCTTTATCTGTTTCATTAAATAACCCACCATCAACCCACCTACTGTAACCAGAAAGATCCACACATGCTCTGCCATAAACCCTACTGCCTTTGCCGCTGTACTAATCAGCCAACTGACAACAGTGCCTATAATGCCAGGCAACGCGTCCACTGCTTTCACAGCCAATTTCTTAAGCAAGTCTGATATGTGAGACAGTTGTTTCTTTACCCATTACTGTAAATCTTTTGGGTCTGTTGGAGGCGAGGGACCCGGGGTTGGTGGTGCTGGAGGTGGAGAACCACCGTGTCCACCAGCACCGGAGACAGCTAACACAACAGTACTGATAATAAATCCAAGAGCTGTAATTAAACTAGCAATTGTGATACCCTGCTCTCTGAAAAGTGTTTTTAGTCTCTCAGCCAGAGTAGAGTCTTCGTGAAGTATTTTCTGAATAGTTTCTCTAATTCTGTTGACCTGTGATTTTAGTTTTTGTCTTCCAATACTAATCACTTCTAACCGCCCTGATCTTTCTATCTGCAAATCATTTAATCTGTGTTGTATTCTTTCTTTCATTTCTGCATCAAGATTTCCATTGTCTGCTGTAGCCAGTTTCTCTTTTTCTCATTCTATGTGTTTGTCAAGCTCACCTAGTTTGGCAACATTGTTAACCATCTCACCTCTTATTGACTGCAGTGATTTATCCAACCCTATAATCTCCCGCATTGACAAAGGTGGGTCATCTATTGTTTTCATAGCATCATTTATTTGTCCTTCAGTAAATGAAGTTTCTTGTATCACTGTGTTTGCTATTTCCGGTAGGCTTGTTACTGGTGCCATTTCAATTTGTTGCCCTGTTGGCAACTTTGTTTGCGTGTCGTGAAGCGCACTAACAAGTCTTGGGGGGACAGGAGACCCACCAATTCCAAGGTACCTTGCCAACCCAGAGTTACCACCGACTTCACCTTTAATTGTACTTAAAGCTCTAAACTTAGAAGGATTATTTTTATGTGTTAGATTTATTTTCCCTCTGTCTGTATTTACAAATAAGTGCCCTTTATCATATTCAAACTGATTAGGATCTATTAGATCTGGGTGGACACCAACACTGTCATAAAATGAGTTTACTTTGTCTTTTAACAGTTCGTGATACATACTAGACATAGTTACCATTCCAGTCATATCTGTGATACTGGTATCTGAGACATGCATGTCATCCATTTCAAAATCGTCATGATTAAATCCTCCCGCTGCCATTGTTTTATTAATTTATTATTTTTTATTGTGCATAATAAAAATGACACAGACTTACGGATCAAAGTTAGACCCATACAGAAAACTACGTGAGCCCCTGGGTGTTAAAGGCATTCGACAAACAATAGTCATCACAAACAATCCAAGTACCATAGACCAGAACCAAACACTTACTGTCAAGTTTCCAAACCTAGGTCCCAGTGACGTTATTGTTCCTGGCACTGCACGCCTAGCATTTAATATTGAACTTTCATCAGACACAGATGTAAACAGAACACTAGTTAACAATCTTGGTAGAGCAGTTGTTAGAACTATTAAAGTAAAACTTGAAGGGCAGGAAGTGTTTAGTCTTGATGACTCAGATGTGTTCTACTGTTACAAAGACCTTTGGCTTACAAGAGAAGAACGAGAAGATCGTATTTATCAAGGCATACAGCCAGATAATGTTGGGAAACTTCGAATCAATGCCGGAGACAAAACAACTACTGGGGTACCAAAGGAAGTTATTATAGCTGAAACATATGGAACCAGGTTTTACATTCCACTTGAGTTTGAAATCCTAACAGCACATTTGCCTTATTATCAAGGGGCACTGAATGACCGTCTGAGCTTTGAACTAACTTTCAATGACTACTCCAAAGTTATTAAATCATCTGCCACAGATGCAACATACAAGATCTCTAACATTTCCTTGGAATATGAAATTGTCACACACACTGATCTAGCCAGACTCATTCAAAATCAGTATCAGTCAAGACTGCCAATTTATTATGACAGGGTGATTAGACATAGTTTAATGCAAAAAGACAAGAGTGACCCAATGTGGAACATAAACTTGAACACACCAGCTAGGTCACTGAAAGGTATTCTTATGTTGTTTGTTGAACCAGCAGATCCATATAAACGGGATTCAGAAAAATTCTACAATCCTAAGATTACACATCTGTCCTGCACAATCGAAGGCCGTCCTAATCAAGTGTATGCTTCAGGTTTGTTACCTTATCAACACTACGATGAGATCACAAAGTATTTTGTGGGTGGAAGGATTAGAGATAAACCTGCAAACATTGCGTGCAAAGATCTACATCTGTATGATGTTAGGATCGGACAATACCTTACAAACAAATATGCACTGTGGCTAGACCTTCGTAGTACAGATGACGACTACCTTCATGGGTCAGGTCGAACTGTTGAGAACGGCAGTGATGGAATAACAATCCAGATACAAAAAAAGGTTGAAAAAGCCGAAGCCATAAACATATATTTGTACCTGATATATGACGCACAACTCAATATTGCAGAAAGCAGACTGAGTGGACACATATATTAAAATTATATTGTGTATTAAAATGAACTGGGGCTTAATGACACTCGATCCACACTGTGGATTATTTTGTGGTGCGACAGGGTGTGGTAAAACTGAATTTGTACTTAATCTCTTACAAACAAGATACATCCACCATTTTGAAAACATTGTAATATTTTGTCCTACAATCAAACACAACAAAGCTTATCACAATCGTTTATTCATTTGGACTGACAACAACATATACTTAGTCGACCCTGAGAAAAAACTGAATGACTACCTACAATATTTTTACAAGCAATTTGAAGGACAGTCAACATTGTTTATTGTTGATGACTGTTCAGCAGAGAAAGACATTGTCAAAAAGAGAAACACTTTAGCAGAACTTGTCTTCAGTGGTAGACATGCAAATGTAAGTGTATGGATTCTCACTCAGAAATATAATGCTGTACTGAAAGATTTTCGAGAACAGTTAAAGTTTATCTGTTTGTTTTACTGTAAGGACCGTGACAGCTTTGAAGACTGTCTCAGAGAGAATGATGTCATACCAAATAAACATGAACGTGATGATGTAAAAAATAAACTGAAATCAACTAAGCATCTAAAGCTCATTTTAAAGACAGATCAGCCCACAGGGTATGGGTTAGTAAATTAATTTATACATTTGTTTGTCCAATAAAAATGACAGACGGACAAACCCAAGTGTTTGATGTTACAGAATGCTTCAAAGATGTTATGCACTTTACTGACTTAAAATCATGTGTGTTTGGACCCAGCTTTAAACTCTCAACACCGACAATAAGAATATACACGACATATAATGTTACTTTGGAATATTCAGATGGATTACCACATTATGATTTTGAGATTGTTGATCTTAAGACAAATGCTTTTAAAGTTTATAATGCTAACAGTGGCCACTTGCGTTGGTTTGAGGTACTGTGTGAAGACATATTTGTTCAATTAAGAAAACTACATTGTTATATTGAAAGTGTTACATTCAATAAAGTGATATTACACCTGCAGGACAAGACTTCAAGACAAACACCAGGAAAGTAGTTGACTTGTTTATCATAACTACAGATAATACAGTATTACATATGGTGTGACAATGGTAATTTTTTTATTTTATTATTTTGTCGGTCAAATAAAAATGACGGACAATTCACAAAACCCTGGCCCATCAAACCCTGGCTCATCTGGTTTAAGAAACGTGTTTCACACAACAAACTTGCCTATATCCAATAGTAACAATGTCTATGAATCAATAGAAAACTCTTTTTCTGTCATACAACAAAATCTTCTCACAGGCAGTGTGAAGATTCAGATTGTTGCGAAAATAGAATTCACTAGAGTGGACGGTGAGGTGATTGTATCGTATATATCAACAAGACAACACACAGTTAACACAAGAAGAGAATTAGAGAACGTGTTTAGAGACAGACTATTACCAGACTTTCTACAGGCAATTGACAGTGCAAGAATGAAGGAATCTGGTTGGCACGAAAGACATGTACATGAACTACAACTAAAGCAGTCAAGGTATCATCCTATACTAGGTAAATCGTGGTTGCCACTGCCAACAGAGGTTGCAAACAAAAAGGCTGTTGTTAATATTCAGAACAATGACAACTATTGTTTCATGTGGTGTGTGCTTGCTAAACTACACTTTGTAAAATCAAAACCTGAACGTGTATCTAACTATATCAAATTTGTAAATGAACTCGATTTTAGTGGCATTGAGTTCCCTGTTAAAATAGAGGACATAGACTTATTTGAAAAACTAAATCCTGGTATATCTGTAAATGTGTATGTGTGGGATGATGAATCTGAGAACAAGTTACAACCAATTAGAGTATCCCCAATTGCCCCAACCTATGGTCAGTCAGAAGATAGACATGTTGACATGTTGCTAATCGGCCCTGCCGGTGATGACAATAACTTTCACTACACAATTATCAGAAATATGTCACGTCTAATTCATGGGCATACAACAAAACACAATGGGAAACAGGAAGTTTGTAAAAAATGTTTACAAAGATTCTCCTCTATTGCAGTGGCACACAAACATGTTTTACACTGCAGGTCACCTGATGATATACAGACTGTACTTAAGTACCCAGATCCTGGTAGTCAAGTGTATTTTAAGAACTATGGGAATCAGCAAAAGTTGCCGTTTGTAGTGTATGCTGATTTCGAATCATTAGTTGTTCCATATGAAGGTCCTGTTCCAGAGTCATTACCAAAGACTGTAAAACTAAGTGACCAAGTGGTGTGTTCTTTTGGATACATTCTTGTTAGGTCAGACGGTCTTCATTCAGAGCCTGTTATCTACAGAGGTGAAAATGCAGCATGTTTGTTTTTAACAGAAATGAGACATCTGTATAGTCAGGTAGTACAATATCTCACAACAAGTCAGATGCCTTTGGTGATGACAGAAGAAGACAAACTGAAATTTGATACAGCTGAGACGTGTTGGATTTGTGAACAGCCTTTAGGATGTGATAAAGTTCGTGACCATGATCACATAACTGGACGTTACAGAGGTGCTGCACATAACAATTGTAACTTGTTATTAAAAACAGATCCTAAGACATACAAACTGCCTATCTTTTTTCACAATCTCAAAGGATATGATTCACACATTATCATGCAGGCTGTGGATGAGTCTTACAAAAACATAAGTTGCATTGCCCAGACAACTGAAAAATACTTGACTTTTAGGTTAGACAAATTAGCATTTTATGACTCCATGCAACATTTGTCTTTAGGTCTTGCTAGTCTGGCAGAAGGACTGACTGAGTATCCAATAACGAGTAAATATTTTGAATCAGACTTGGTTAAGAAAGGTGTCTATCCGTATGAGTACATTGATCACTGGGTTGTGTTTGAGGAAACAAGACTGCCACCAAAAGAGAAATTTTATTCTACACTAACTGGAAAAGGCATTTCTGACTCTGAATACCAACACGCACTTGATGCATGGGGGAAGTTAGGATGTCAGACAATTGGTGACTATCACGACCAGTACTTGAAAGCTGACGTTTGTTTGCTAGCAGACGTATTTGAAAGTTACCGTGAGAAGGGTTTGTTACACTACAGTCTTGACCCTGCGTGTTACATAACTAGTCCTGGCATGACGTGGGATGCATTTTTGAAATCCAGTAAGATATCTATAGACCTGTTGTCTGATCGTACGATGGGTGAAATGGTGGAACGTGGATTGAGGGGTGGGATTAGTATTGCAGCGAACAATTACGCCAGAGCCAACAATAAATATCTGGACGCCTCGGGCCCGGGACATGGTGACCTTGGGTTTGACCCCTCAAGGTCAAGGTCATTCATTACCTATGTAGACGCTAACAATTTGTATGGCTGGGCAATGTGTGAGTTATTGCCCTTGAAAAACTTTTGTCTGTATGATTTGTCACAGTATGACATAACAGACATAACTAACAATATTATGAATCTTGACCGAAACGACGCGAAGGGTTGGATCTTTGAAGTCGACCTGGAGTATCCACACCACCTACACGATTACCATAATGATTATCCATTAGCTGTTGAGAAAATGAGTATGTCAGGGAAAAAAGAAGACACTAAACTTGTGCCTAATCTGAATGACAAATTCAATTACGTTTGCCACTATCGCTTGTTACAGTTTTACATCAGACACGGGTTAGTACTAAAGAAAGTTCACAGAGGAATTCAATTTGATCAGAGTGCTTTCATGAAAGATTACATAATGAAGAACACAACATTGCGTGCCAGAGACGGCAACACTGCATTTGACAAAGACTTCTTTAAGCTTATGAACAATGCCTGTTTTGGCAAGACAATGGAAAATCCTCATCACAGAAAAGATGTGAGACTGGTCACAACTGAATTGGGCGCAATTAAACTTACAGGCAAGCCACAGTACACAGGGTACAAAGAGTTTCATTCATCATTGTATGCAGTGTCACTCAAAAAAAAGATTGTCAAACTGGACAAGCCAGTATTCATTGGTATGGCAATTCTTGAGTTGTCAAAACTGTTGATGCTTGAATTTTATTATGATTACTTCAAACCAAAATATCCTGAATGTCGTCTGCTATACACTGACACTGACTCTATGATCATTGATGTGTGTACTGAAGACTTTTACGAAGACATGAAAACAGAGTTACACATGTATGACACATCTGACTACCCTAAAGACCATCCATTGTTTAGCACACAAAACAAGAAAGTACCTGGTAAGTTTAAGGATGAACTAAATGGTGTGCCAATAGTTGAGTATGTTGGACTGAGATCCAAAATGTATTCTATACTGCACCAGAAGGGAAGTCAGTCGAATGCCAAAGGAATAAAAAAAACAGCAATAAAAAATAAAGACATACGTCATGAACATTACAAGCAAGTATTAGATGGTGCATTAATGCCTGATTATCCAAACAAGTCACTGAGATCAAACAAACATAATCTTGAAATGATCCAAACACATAAGAAATCACTTGCAGTTGGAGACACGAAAAGAGTGTTTTTCAGTAAGGAAAAAGCTTATGCACCTGGACATTACAGGCTCAAGTTATCTGAAGACATTTGTGATGAACTGGTTGATGAACTAATTGATGAGTTAGTTACTGAAATGAGTAACGGTGTCTGGGGGAATAATCTGTAATTCTTCTCTGACAAATGCCCTCTGGGGCGCAGGGTCGTACAGGTAATATATTGTTGCATCAGGACCAGGAATTATTTTTTTTTATATTATGAACGGATGTTGACCAGATGGGGTCTGTCGCCCTGCGCTTTATGTCATTTTCAGCTTCACCTGGTTGATATAGATATCTCACCTGTTTGGTAAACAAGCTTGTGTCTGGAGGTGGGGTTGGTCCTGTTTTTGGCTCTGTAATTGTTTTCAATTTAATAGCATCAGCAGGTTTAGGGTGTCCTTCATTGTTCATTGCTTTTATCACATGTGGTAATCTCTTAACCCACTCAGTGTTACGGGTGTCATGTATGAGTTCCTTAGAATACTGGTAACTGAAAAGTCTTTCTGATAACTGTTTGTTAAAGTTCTCTACAATTGCCTGTGATCTGTGCACACCTGGAATACCACGTCTGACCATTACGCCATGCTTCGCAAATAACTGCTTAACTGCACCTTTGAATTCTGATCCGTCATCAACTTGTACAAGTCTGGGGTATCTTAAGGGGCCTCGACTATATATTTTTGATAAAGCAGTAGCAACTGTACTGGCTGTTTTGTCAGATATGGGTTCAGCATCTTTGTACCTTGAAGCTATGTCTTCGACAGTTAATGCGTACTTGTATCGTTTCTTTCTTATTGTGTCATGTGGAAGAAACAAAAGGTCCATTTGGTGCGTGTCATTTGGTGATGTGTTTTCAAAATGGGGTCTAGATATCTTTCTTGGAGCAGGGAGGTATATCTGCCAAATTGCTTGTCTCTGTAACCATTGTTTGACTTGATTGAGTGATACATCTCCACCCACAGCGGCATGTAATTTCTGAATAGCTGTTGCTCCTTTCCAATACCCTGATGGTGAGTAATATATTTTTGATAGTTTATTTTCGGCTGCCATTTTTTCTAGCAATAAAAACTCCTGTAAAATAAACAAATGTCATTCCCACTAGAACAAAGATTATCTCCCCGTTTCTTTGTTGTGTGCTTGGTTTGTAATAGTCACTTAGTTTTGGTTTCGGTATAGACATGTCTTCACCCGTGACAAGAAAATATTCCCTGATTGCTTCGTCTGTATTTGAAAACATATGTTGTGCGTGGCCTTCAAGCCTCAATCTTTCATTGATGAAATCAAGTTTCTCAATTCTATTCTTTTCATAATCCTGCTGGGCTTGTGCGAGTTTCTCAGATGCCTCAATGTGACGTTTCATTTCTTCTGCAGATTCTTCTCTACCCATTTTTGAAAAGAGATAATTAGAGCCACTGAATGCGAGGGCGTTAACAACTGCCCCACCAATCATAATAGCTATCGTCGCCATAGTTTTTATTTACATAGAAACATTTTCGGGAATAATTCCTTGCTTAACAAGAAAATCTTTTGTCGCAATCGATGCTGTAACAACTACAATTAGCTTAGCACTGTCTTCGAAATCGAGTCTACTGAGGTCTGCTGATTTCATTTTGAGTAGACTTTTCCCCAGCATAGAATAAGCTACTGCTAATCCACTGATTATGGCAGAGTGATACACAAGGTTCATCAAGTTCTTTGTGTCATTCATTTTCTAATACAAGAAAAATTAAAATAATATTTTTATTTACTGCATATAAAATGGGTCAACAGCTTTGGGTGTTACTGGTAATGTGGCGACTTCTGGTTTTGTTTTTGGAGTGTCTGATTTTTTGGTCACTGTACGAGTCTGTGGTTTGTATTTTTTGTATAATTGATAAGCTACAAAACCAGATCCGACAACAAATCCGACAACTACATATTTTGCTGTTTCAGAATTAGACTGGGTTGAAGGTCTTTCACTTTGATGTGGGTGTGACAGGGGTGTTGAAAGTCCTGTCAGTTCTGATGGTCCTAACGGTGCTGACACCTGCTTAGTTACATGAGTCTTTTCTGTTTGTGTTTGAAGCTGTAATTTTTTCTGCCTGTTCCATTCAGCTAATCTTTTTCCTGCATCAACGCGGCCTGGACTTTTAGCCTTAGTCACAGTTTGAACCTGTGTCAAAACAGGGTCGGGGTTCAGTTGTGGAGTCGTCTGGGTTTCGTCCATTTTCTTCTGCAGTAAAATTTATTTTCGAAAAATCAATATGACTCCCGGTAACAAGCAATGTTACGACAGGTGCAAGGTAATTTCGAAACTTGTAAAACATGACACATGCTAATTTGCCAATTGAACTTGAAACAATAGGATTGCTTTCAAGGTCGTGTGAAAGACTGTCACTATCCACAGGTAGAAAGTGACTCACTGCTTTTGTGTATAGGCATACAAGAGATCGACTCAAATCACGTGTCATTAGTGAGGCAATGTGGTTCTCATATTTTGCATGAAGCTTGATTAGCTCGTCAGCCGTAAGAGATTCAATATCCTCTGTCATGTATTGTTTACCGAGATAAGTCTTTGACTTGCCTGAGACAATTACAGACAAAAGCCGCTGTTTTTTGGAGTCTAAGTCTTTGTTCTCTACAGCATTGATATCATTCAACAAAAGGAGTTCATCAGGGTTCATTTATAATGTAATTAAAAAAATTAAAAACAAAAAACAAAAATTGCTATCAAGCAAAATCATGTTTTCTAGGAAGTACATTAATAGTAACTTTATACGTTTGCACCATTCAGCAAATGTAGTCAATAGTTTTTTAGTTTACCCCAGACGTGTTACCGCTTTATGTAAGCTAGATAGATTTAGATTAAAACCATAGCAGAAAACACACTTTATTTTCTGCTCATGGGACATAATCACTCAAGAGACATCCACTATACAAAAGTTGTTTCCCTTAGACTATAAATGACATACAGATTTAAGAAACAACCCCACCACTCTGACTAGCTAAGAGGTTGCTGGGCACTGGGTTATAGTTGAGAAGCTCTAGACACAGGGTGCAATAACAAGACAATAATTTGTGTTGTGGCGCAAGGCAAAAATAATTCACAATGATTTTTCACAAATCAATCAACCGAAAACTCTTGGTGTGTGTGTGTGTGTGTGTGTGTGTGTGTGTGTGTGTGTGTGTGTGTGTGTGTGTGTGTGTGAGTGTGTGTCTGTGTTGGGGGGGGGGTCTTGAGGATCTGTTGTATATGTACTCAGTCGGGTGTCTGTATAAAGCAAGGTATGATTTTCTGAGGTGCGTCTCTTTTCAGCTTAAAAAGCCTACAGTCATGTAGGGGTAGGCTCTTTTCAGTCATGTATAAACAGTATACACCCCGGAAGTAAAATCTTACAATAATATTGCACTGGAGTAAGTCGGTGTACAAACCTTGTGTGCGTGCGTGTGTGTGTGTGTGTGTGTGTGTGAGAGAGAGAGAGAGAGAGAGAGAGAGAGAGAGAGAGAGAGAGAGAGAGAGAGAGAGAGAGAGAGAGAGAGATCACCATTTGATTTTCCTCACATACAGACATGAGTACATAACCACTTGTACAAAATCACCCCTTCTTTCAAATTATGATGTCCCCCTGTTGATCTTTGACATTATCATGCAATTAAACGGCTGTATTTATGAAAAGACCTTTGACGGCTGAGAGCTTTTCAGTTCAGGCGCAAGCCGCAACGGGACTGAATTGAAAAGAATGGAATGTGACTCCTGCTATTGAATAGCGGCGTGAGGTCTTTAGACTCAGGCTTACGGTACAATTATACTGACATGAGTGTCTGTAAGTGTGTGTGTAAGTGAGTGTGTCTGTTTGTTTATGCGTCTGTTTGTTTGTGTGTGTCTGTGTGTGTTTGTGTGTGTGTGTGTGTAAGTGAGTGTGTTTATTTTGTTTGTGTGTGTGTGAGAGTGTTTGTGTGTATGACGAGACCAATTTCGGTGCAGACAAACAGGTGTTTATGACTCACTGTAGGCAAACAAGTCTACAGCTTTTTCATGTTACTGTACACTGGATTAAAGAGACAGGTACGTAATAGCACATCTATATAAACTTTTAAATCAGACATCTTTCTCTATGTGAGGTGGCTATGAAGACATGTATGTTAATGTATAAATGCGTCACTTCAGTACCTAGCAACATGAGCAACATTGAGGACAGACCATTCAGCAGACAATAGTCCTCACTTGTCCTCATTCACGTTCATCATCATCATCATCATCATCATCAGTCCCTTGCCCGAACTGGGCGTTGGGGGGACTGAAAGGCAGCAGCAACAGACAGTGCTCTCCACTGAGTTCTATTTTGGGCGGTGGCAAGCAAGTCTGGCATCTCGAGTTCGGTCCATTCTTTTATGTTTGCGACCCAACTCTTTCTCTGACGACCTCGCCGACGACTTCCTTCGAGAGTGCCTTGGAGGATAGTCTTGGACAAGGTGTTGTGTCGGGTCACGTGGCCAAACCAAGCAAGCTTGCGCCGTTTCACGGTTGCCAGAAGGGGTTCATGTGGGCCCACCAGGGAAGTGACGATGCTCCGTACATATTCGTTGGTCTTGTGCTCGCGGTACGAGATGCGGAGCAACTTCCTCAGGCACTTGTTCTCAAAGGCCTGGATTTTCTTTTCTGAGTCTGCAAGCAGTGTCCAAGTCTCACAGCCGTAGAGTAGAATAGACACTACGAGGGACTTGTAAAGCCTGTACTTGATGGTGAAGCTGATGGAGTTACTTCGCCATATCCTGTCCAGCCTGGCCATTGCGGATGTTGCTGTACCTATCCTGATACGGATCTCTGCTATGCAACTACCGTCTTTGGACAGGGTGGCTCCCAAGTACTTGAAGCTATTGACCTCTTCTAGCTTCTGGCCGTTCATGTGAATGTTGCTGCTGCTGTCGCTTGTGGTGTTGATCATCACTTTGCTTTTATCCGTACTGATCTCCATGCCATAAGACCCTGCGCTACTTGAAAGTTTGTCTGTCAGGTTTTGGAGCTCACTATTGCTGCCTGCCATGAGGTCAATGTCGTCTGCGAATCGAAGATTGCACAGGGATCTGCCACCAATAGAGATTGAAGTATGGTGGTCGTGGAGGGTTTCCTGCATTCACGTTAACGAGACCCAATTTTCAGGTAGTCCTAGGGAGTGCGGGAGTGTATTGGACTGGCTCATGGAAAACGTATGTCGCTAAAAACCCACAGTCTACTCACAAAGAGATATAAAGAGAACAGTATGCCTGTGCTGTAAAGTGATACCTGTCCTGTTTAAGTCTGTGTATATTTAACATAGAAAAACTGTCGTTTTGTTTGCCTACAGTGAGTCATGAACACCTGCACCGAAATCAGACTCGTCATGATTTTGAGGAAAAGCCTACGCATGTAAGGGTCCATTTGTAACACAGTGTACTTAATTTTATGTATAGACGACAACAGCATTCAAACTTGTGATTCGCCATGGGATCTTACCTTTGTGTAAATGGTGTGTGTTCATGTGTTGCAAGGTAGGCATTATTTTTTTTTTGTTGTTGTTTTTTTTTGTTTATACATGTATGTGTGAGTGTGTATATATGTGTTTGTGTGTGTGTGTGTGTGTGCGTTAGTGTGTGTGTGTGTGTGTATGTATGCCTGTGTATATAACTTGTATGTCAATCTAGCACTGCCCTTGAATTATCTTGATCTGCAACTGGCGTGTGTGTGTGTGGAGTGTCAATCTTGTACTGTCTGTGTTGTACAAACATATTCAGGGTGGCATAAAACGGCAGTCACCTTTCAGAAATTGTACTTGCAGTAAAATAATATTAAATAAGACCCGTTGGCCTGCTCGCTAGGAGAGAGCTAACAAACAAAAGTAGACTAATACTTGTAAACACGGGTTATGCCTGGAGTCCAAGACTCTTGGGGATCTGACCTGTGTCCACTTATAAAAATCTAGGCTCGTGAGGATCTTAGACTCTGTAAAACCTCATATACTCGGTGCAAGGCAGTCAGCTACTGAGGGTTTTAGTCTGTAATCGAATTATACTTCCTGGTCCAGTGTGTATTGTATTCAGAGCTTTAGGGTAAAGTTCATAAACATTATGGGTTCAGAGCTTTAGGGTAAAGTTCATAAACATTAAAACAAATTAACAGTACATGTTTAAGTGTTGTCAGAGACAATAGTTATAGAGAGAGAAAATAGGAGAGGACTAATGTATCAAATTTCAATAAGGCCGCACTATTCATGGTCGCCACTTTTTCAAAAAACAAAAGGGTGATTATGTGATAATAGAGAGGCCATGGTGCGTCACAGATTTTAATTTCAATAAAGGCGAGATTTATAGATCGGTGCGGCCTTATTGAAATTTCATTCTTAGTCCTCTCCTATTGTCTCTCTCTACAGAGAGCACTGTCACATCATCGGTAGCAACAGACAGCAATACCACGTCACCAGCAGCAACAAGCAGCAATGTCACAACACAAGTGGCAACAGAGAGCACTGTCACGTCACCAGTAGCAACAGACAACAGTACAACGTCACCAACAGCAACAGACAGCACTGTCACAACACAGGTAGCAACAGACAGCACTGTCACATCATCAGTAGGAAAAGAAAGCAGTACCACGTCGACACTAACAACACGCACTATTGTCACGTCTACGGAAGGAACAGACAGCACTGGCATATTATCAGTAGCAACATACAGCAGCACAACGTCACCAATAGCAACAGACAGCACTGGCACAACACATGCAGCAACAGAGAGCACTGTCACATCATTAGTAGCAACAGACAGCAGTACCACGTCACCAGTAGCAACAGGCAGCACTGTCACAAAACAAGTGGAAACAGAGAGCACTGTTACGTCACCAGTAGCAACAGACATCACTGCCACGTCATCAGTAGCAACAGACAGCAATGCCACGTCATCAGTAGCAATAGACAGCAGTACAACTTTACCAATAGCAAAAGACAGCACTTTCACAACACAAGTAGCAACAGAGAGCACTGTCACATCATCAGTAGCAACAGACAGCAGAACTACGTCACCGGTAGCAACAGGCCGCACTGTCACAACACAAGAGGCAACAGAGAGTACTGTCACGTCACCAGTAGCAACAGACAGCACTGTCACATCATCAGTAGCAACAGACAGCAGTAACACGTCAACAAAAGCAACAGACAGCACTGTCACAAAACAAATGGCAACAGAGAGCACTGTCACGTCACCAGTAGTAAAAGAGAGCACTACCACGTCATCAGTAGCAACAGACAACAGTACAACGTCATCAATAGCAACAGACAACAATGTCGCAACACAAGTAGCAACAGACAGCACTGCCACGTCATCAGTAGCAACAGACAGCAGTACCACGTCACCAGTAGCAACAGGCAGCACTGTCACAATACAAGTGCCAACAGAGAGCACTGTCACGTCACCAGTAGCAACAGACAGCAGTACAATGTCACCAATAGCAACAGACAGCACTGTCACAACACAAGTAGCAACAGACAGCACTGTCATATCACCAGTAGCAACAGACAACAGTACCACGTCAACAGTAGCAACAGGCAGCATTGTCACAACACAAGTGGCAACAGAGAGAACTGTCACGTCACCAGTAGCAAAAGACAGCACTGTCACAACACAAGTAGCTACAGAGAGCACTGTCACATCATCAGTAGCAAAAGACAGCAGTACCACGTCAACATTAGCAACAGACAGCACTGTCACAACACAAGTGGCAACAGTAGCAACAGACAGCAGTAACACGCCACCAGTAGCAACAGGCAGCAATGTCACAACACAAGTGACAACAGAGAGCACTGTCACGTCACAAGTAGCAACTGACAGCACTGTCACAACACAAGCAGCAACAGAGAGCACTGTCACATCATCAGTAGCAACACACAGCAGTACAACGTCACCAATAGCGACAGACAGCACTGTCACAGCACAAGTAGCAACAGAGAGCACTGTCACATCATCAGTAGCATCAGACAGCAGTACCACGTCACCAGAAGCCACAGGCAGCACTGTCACAATACAAGTGGCAACAAAGAGTACTGTCACCTCACCAGTAGCAACAGACAGCACTGCCATGACATCAGTAGAGACAGACAGTAGTACAACGTCAAAAATAGCAACAGTCAGCACTGTCACAACACAAGTAGCAACAGAGAGCACTGTCACATCATCAGTAGCAACAGACAGCAGTACCACGTCACCAATAGGAACAGGCAGCACTGTCACAACACAAGTGGCAACAGAGAGCACTGTCAAGGCACCAGTAGAAACAGACAGCCGTACAACGTCACCAATAGCAACAGACAGCACAGTCACAACACAAGGATCACCAGACAGCACTTTCACATCATCAGTAGCAACAGAAAGCAGTAACACGTCACCAGGCAGCACTGTCACAACACAAGTGGCAACAGAGAGCACTGTCTCTTCGCCAGTAGCAACATACAGCACTGTCACAACACAAGTAGCAATAGAGAGCGCTGTCACATCATCAGTAGCAACAGACAGCAATACCACGTCACCAATGGCAACATATAGCACTGTTACAACACAAGTAGCAAGAGAGAGCACTTCCACGTCATCAGTAGACACAGACAGCACTGCCACGTCATCAGCAGCAACAGACAGCACTGCCACGTCATCAGTAGCAACAGACAGCAGTACAACGTCACCAAAAGCAACAGGCAGCAGTGTCACAACACAAGTAGCAACGGAGAGCACTGTCACTTCACCAGTAGCAACAGACAGCAGTACAGCGTCACCAACAGCAACAGAAAGCACTGTCACAACACAAGTAGCAACAGAGAGCACTGTCACATCATCGGTAGCAACAGACAGCAATACCACATCACTAGCAGCAACAAGCAGCACTGTCACATCAGAAGTGGCAACAGAGAGCACTGTCACGTCACCAGTAGCAACAGACAGGAGTACAACGTCACCAACAGCAACAGACAGCACTGTCACAACACCGGTAGCAACAGACAGCACTGTCACATCATCAGTAGGAAAAGAAAGCAGTACCACGTCTTCAGTAACAACACGCACTATTGTCACGTCTACAGAAGGAACAGACAGCACTGGCATATTATCAGTAGCAACAGACAGCAGCACAACGTCACCAATAGCAACAGACAGCACTGGCATAACACAAGTAGCAACAGAAAGAACTGTCACATCATTAGTAGCAACAGACAGCAGAACTACGTCACCAATAGCAACAGACAGCACTGTCACAACACAGGTAGCAACAGACAGCACTGTCACATCATCAGTAGGAAAAGAAAGCAGTACCACGTCTGCAGTAACAACACGCACTATTGTCACGTCTACAGAAGGAACAGACAGCACTGGGATATTATCAGTAGCAACAGACAGCAGCACAACGTCACCAATAGCAACGGACAGCACTGGCACAATACAAGTAGCAACAGAGAGCCCTGTCACATCATTAGTAGCAACAGACAGCAGCACTACGTCACCAATAGCAACAGACAGCACTGTCACAACACAAGTAGCAACAGAGAGCCCTGTCAAATTATCAGTAGCAACAGACAGCACTGTCACATCATTAGTAGCAACAGGCAGCAGTACCACGTCACCAGTAGCAACAGGCAGCACTGTCACAAAACAAATGGAAACAGAGAGCATTGTTACGTCACCAGTAGCAACAGACAGCAGTGCCACGTCATCAGTAGCAACAGACAGCAATGCCACGTCATCAGTAGCAATAGACAGCAGTACAACTTCACCAATAACAACAGACAGCACTTTCACAACACAAGTAGCAACAGAGAGCACTGTCACATCATCAGTAGCAACGGACAGCAGAACTACCTCACCGGTACCAACAGGCAGCACTGTTACAACACAAGTGGCAACAGAGAGCACTGTCACGTCAATAGTAGCAACAGACAGCACTGTCACATTATCAGTAAAAACACAGAGCAGTAACACGTCAACAATAGCAACAGACAACACTGTCACAAAACAAATGGTAACAGAGAGCACTGTCACGTCACCAGTAGTAAAAGAGAGCACTACCACGTCATCAGTAGCAGCAGACAGCAGTACAACGTCACAAATAGCAACAGACAGCACTGTCACAACACAAGTAGAAACAGACAGCACTGCCAAGTCATCAGTAACAACAGACAGCAGTACCACATCACCAGTAGCAACAGGCAGCACTCACACAAAACAAGAAGCAACAGAAAGCACTGTCAGATCATCAGTAGCAACAGACAGCACTGTCACAACACAAGCAGCAACAGAGAGCACTGTCACATCATCAGTATCAACAGACAGCAGTACCACGTCACCAATAGCAACAGACAGTACTGTCAAATCACAAGTAGGAACAGAGAGCACTCACACATCATCAGTAGCAACAGACAGCAGTACCACGTCACCAGTAGCAACAGGCAGCACTGTCAAAACACAAATGGCAACAGAGAGCACAGTCACGTCACCAGTAGCAACAGACAGCACTGCCACATCATCAGTAGCAACAGACAGCACTGCCACATCATCAGTAGCAACAGACAGCAGTACAACGTCAATAATAGCAACAGACAGCACTGTCAAAACACAAGTAGGAACAGAGAGCACTGCCACGTCACCAGTAGCAACAGACAGCAGTGCAACGTCACCAATAGCAACAAAAAGCATTGTCACAACAAAAAAAGCAACAGAAAGTACTGTCACATCATCAGTGGCAACAGACAGCAGTATCACGTCACAAACAGCAACAGACAGCACAGTCACAACACAAGTGGCAACAGAGAGCACTGTCACGTCACCAGTAGCAACAGACAGCAGTGCAACGTCACCAATAGCAACAGACAGCACTGTCACAACACAAGTAGCAGCAGACAGCACTGTCATATCATCAGTAGCAACAGACACAAGTACCACGTCAACAGTAGCAACAGGCAGCATTGTCACAACACAAGTGGCAACAGAGAGAACTGTCACGTCACCAGTAGTAACAGACAGCACTGTCACAAAACAAGTAGCAACAGAGAGCACTGTCACATCATCAGTAGCAACAGACAGCAGTACCACGTCACCATTAGCAACAAACAGCATTGTCTCAACACACGTGGCAACAGTAGCAACAGACAGCAGTACCACGTCACCAGTAGCAACAGGCAGCACTGTCACAAGACAAGTGGCATTAGAGAGCACTGTCACGTCACAAGTAGCAACAGACAGCACTGTCACAACACAAGTAGCAACAGAGAGCACTGTCACATCATCAGTAGCAACAGACAGCAGTACAATGTCACCAATAGCAACAGACAGCACTGTCACAACACAAGTAGCAACAGAGAGCACCGTCACATCATCAGTAGCAACAGACAGGAGTACTTCGTCACCAACAGTAACAGACAGCACTGTCACAACACAAGTAGCAAAAGAGAGCACTGCCACGTCATCAGTAGCAACAGACAGCACTGCCACGTCATCAGTAGCTACGGACAGCAGCAGAACTTCAGAAATAGCAACAGTCAGCACTGTCACAACACAAGCAGCAACAGAGAGCACTGTCACATCATCAGTAGCAACAGGCAGCAGTACCACGTCACCAGTAGGAACAGGCAGCACTGTCACAACACAAGTGGCAACAGAGAGCACTGTCATGTCAACAGTAGAAACAGACAGCAGTACAGCGTCACCAATAGCAACAGACAGCACTGTCACAACACAAGTAGCACCGGACACCACTGTCACATCTTCAGTAGCAACAGAAAGCAGTAACATGTCACCAGGCAGCACTGTCACAACAGAAGAGGCAACAGAGAGCACTGTCTCGTCGCCAGTAGCAACAGACAGCACTGTCACAACACAAGTAGCAATAGAGAGCGCTGTCACATCATCAGTAGCAACAGACAGATATACCACGTCACCAATGGCAACATTCAGCACTATTACAACACAAGTAGCAAGAGAGAGCACTTCCACGTCATCCGTAGACGCAGACAGCACTGCCACGTCATCAGTAGCAACAGACAGCAGTACAGCGTCACCAGCAGCAACAGACAGCATTGTCACAACACAAGTAGCAACAGAGAGTACTGTCACATCATCAGTAGCAACAGATAGCAGTAGCACGTCACCAGTAGCAACAGGCAGCACTGACACCACACATGTGGAAACAGAGAGCACTGTCACGTCACCAGTAGCAACAGACAGCACTGTCACAATACAAGTAGCAACAGACAGCTCTGTCACATCATCAGTAGCAACAGACAGCAGTACCATGGCACCAGTAGCAACAGAGAGCTCTGTCACATCATCAGTAGCAACAGACAGCACTGCCACGTCATCAGTTGCAACAGACAGCACTCTCACAACACAAGTAGCAACAGAGAGCACTGTCACATCATCAGTAGCAACAGACAGCAGTAGCACGTCACCAATAGTAACAGACAGCACTGACACAAGACAAGTGGAAACTGAGAGCACTGTCACATCACCAGTAGTAACAGACAGCCTTGCCACGTCATCAGTAGCAACAGACAGCACTGCCACGCCATCTATAGCAACATACAGTAGTTCAACGTCACAAGACAGAAGTACCACGTCACCAGAATCAACAGGCAGCAGTGACACAACACAAGGTGCAACAGAGAGAACTGTAACGTCACCAGTAGCAACAGACAGCATTACAACATCACCCGTAGTAATAGGCAGCAGTGTCACAACACAAGTGGCAACAGAGAGCACTAACACGTCACCAGTAGCAACAGACAGCAGTACCACGTCACCAGTAGCAACAGGCAGCACTGTCACAACACAAGTGGCAACAGAGAGCACTGTCACGTCACCAGTTGCAACAGACAACACTGTCACAACACAAATAGCAACAGAGAGCACTGTCACATCATCAGTCGCAACAGAAAGCAGTACCACGTCACCAATAGCATCAGACAGCACTGTCACAACACAAGTAACAACAGACAGCACTATCACATCATCTGTCGCAACAGACAGCAGCACCACGACACCAATAGCTACAGGCAGCACTGTCACAACACAAGTGGTAACAGAGAGCACTGTCAAGTCATTAGTAGCAACGGACAGCACTACGACGTCATCAGAAGCAACAGACAGCACTGCCACGTCATCAGTAGCAACAGACAGCAGTACAACGTCATCAACAGCAACAGACAGCACTGTCACAACACAAGTACCAACGGAGAGCACTGTCACATCATCAGTAGCAACAGACAGCAGTACCACGTCACCAGTAGAAACAGGCAGCACTCTCACAACACAAGTGGCAACAGAGAGCACTGTCACGTCACAAGTAGCAACAGAAAGCAGTACAACGTCACCAGTAGCAACAGGCAGCACTGTCACAACACAACTGGCAACAGAGAGCACTGTCACGTCACCAGTAGCAACAGACAGCACTGTCACAACACATGTAGAAAAAGAGAGCACTGTCACATCATCGGTAGCAACAGACAGCAATACAACATCACCAGTAGCAACAAGCAGCACAGTCACACCACAAGTGTCAACAGAGAGCACTGTCACAACACATGTAGAAAAAGAGAGCACTGTCACATCATCGGTAGCAACAGACAGCAATACAACATCACCAGTAGCAACAAGCAGCACAGTCACACCACAAGTGTCAACAGAGAGCACTAACACGTCACCAGTAGCAACAGACAGCAGTACCACGTCACCAATAGCATCAGACAGCACTGTCACAACAGAGGTAGCAACAGACAGCACTGTCACATCATCAGTAGCAACAGAAAGCAGTACAACGTCACCAGTGGTAACAGGCAGCACTGTCACAACACAACTGGCAACAGAGAGCCCTGTCACGTCACCAGTAGCAACAGACAGCACTGTCACAACACATGTAGCAAAAGAGAGCACTGTCACATCATCAGTAGCAACAAACAGCAGCACCACGACACCAGTAGCAACAGGCAGCACTGTCACAACACAAGTGGTAACAGAGAGCACTGTCACGTCATTAGTAGCAACAGACAGCACTACGACGTCATCAGTAGCAACAAACAGCACTGCCACGTTATCAGTAGCAACAGACAGCAGTACAAGATCATTAATAGCAACAGACAGCAATACCACATCACCAGTAGCACCAAGCAGCACAGTCACAACACAAGTGGCAACAGAGAGCACTGTCACGTCACCAGTAACAACAGACAGTAGTACAACGTCACCAATAGCAACAGACAGCACTGTCACAACACAAGTGGCAACAGAGAGCACTGTAACGTCACCAGTAGCAACAGACAGCAGTACCATGGCACCAGTAGCAACAGACAGCACTGCCACGTCATTAGTAGCAACAGACAGCACTGCCACGTCATCAGTAGCAGCAGACAGCAGTACAACGTCACCAATAGCAACAGACAGCACTGTCACAACACAAGTAGCAACAGAGAGCACGGTCACATCATCGGAAGCAAGAGACAGCAATACCACGTCACCGGTAGCAACAAGCAGCAATGTCACAACACAAGTGGCAACAGAGAGCACTGTAACGTCACCAGTAGCAACAGAAAGCAGTACAACGTCACCTATAGCAACAGACAGCAGTGTCACAACACAGGTAGCAACAGACAGCACTGTCAAATTATCAGTAGCAACAGAAAGCAGTACCACGTCACCATTAGCAACAGACAGCAATGTCACAACACAAATGGCAACAGAGAGCACTGTAACGCCAGTATCAACAGACAGCAATACCACGTCACCAGTATTAACAGACAGCAGTACCACGTCGCAAGTATCAAAAGACATCAGTACCACGTCACCACTATCAACAGAAATAAGTACCACGTCGCCAGCATCAACAGACAGCAGTACCACGTCGCCAGTATCAACAGACAGCAGTACCACGTCACCAGTATCAGCAGACATCAGTACCACGTCGCCAGTATCAACATACAGCAGTGCAAAGTCGCCAGTATCAACAGACAGTAGTACCACGTCGCCAGTATCAATAGACAGCAGTACCACGTCGCCAGTATCAACAGTAGACAGTAGTACCACGTCGCCAGTATCAACATACAGCAGCACCACGTGGCTAGTAGCAACAGACAGCAGTTCCACGTCGCCAGTATCATCAGACAGTAGTACCCCGTCGCCAGTATCAACAGACAGTAGTAACACGTCGCCAGTATTAACAGACACCAGTACCACGTCACCAGTATCAACAGACAGTAGTACCACATCGCCGGTACCAAGAGACAGCAGTACCACGTCACCTGTATCGACAGACAGCAGTACCACATCACCGGTATCGACAGACAGCAGTACCACGTCGCCATTATCAACAGACAGCAGTACCACGTCGCCAGTATCAACCGACAGTAGTACCACATCGCCGGTAACAAGAGACAGCAGTACCACATCACCAGTATTGGCAGACAGAAGTACCACATCACGGGTATCGACAGACAGCAGTACAACGTTGCCAGTATCAACAGACAGCAGTATCACTTCGCCAGTATCAACAGACAGCAGTACCACTTCGCCAGTATCAACAGACAGCAGTACCACGTCGCCATTGTCAACAGACAGTAGTACCACGTCGCCAGTATCAACAGACAGCAGTACCACGTCGCAGGTATCAACAGACAGTAGTTCCACGTCGCCAGAATCAACAGACAGTAGTACAACGTCGCCAGTATCAACTAACAGCAGTACCACGTCGCCATTATCAACAGACAGCAGTACCACGTCGCCAGTATCAACAGACAGCAGTACCACGTCGCCATTTTCAACAGACAGCAGTACCACGTCGCCTTTATCAACAGACAGCAGTACCACGTCGCCATTATCAACAGACAGCAGTACTACGTCGCCAGAATCAACAGACAGTAGTACCACGTCGCCAGTATCACCAGACATCAGTACCTCGTCGCCATTATCAGCAGACAGCAGTATCACGTCGCCATTATCAACAGACAGCAGTAACACCTCGCCAGTATCAACAGACAGCAGTACCACGTCGCCAGTATCAACAGACAGTAGTACCATGTCGCCATTTTCAACAGACAGTAGTACCACGTCGCCATTATCAACAGAAAGCAGTACCAAGTCGCCAGTATTAACAGACAGTAGTACCACGACGCCATTATCAACAGACAGCAGTACCACGTCGCCATTAACAACAGACAGCAGCACCACGTCGCCAGTATCAAGAGACAGTAGTACCACGTGGCCAGTATCAACAGACAGCAGTACCACGTCGCCAGTATCAACAGACAGTAGTACAACGTCGTCATTATCAACAGACAGCAGTACCACGTCGCCAGTATCAACAGACAGCAATACCACGTCGCCAATATCATCAGACAGTAGTACCCCGTCGCTAGTATCAACAGACAGTAGTAACACGTCGCCAGTATCAACAGTCAGAAGTACCACGTCACCAGTATCAACAGACAGTAGTACCACATCGCCGGTATCAAGAGACAGCAGTACCACGTCACCAGTATCGACAGACAGCAGTACCACATCACCGGTATCGACAGACAGCATTACCACGACGCCAGTATCAACAGACAGCAGTACGACATCGAGAGTATCAACAGACAGTAGTACCACGTCGCCAGTATCAACAGACAGCAGTACCACGTCACCAGTATCGACAGACAGCAGTACCACGTCCTCAGTATCAACAGACATCAGTACCACGTCTTCAGTATCAACAGACAGCATTACCACGTCGCCAGTATCAACAGACAGTAGTACCACGTCGCCAGTATCAACAGACATCAGTACCACGTCACCAGTATCAACAGACAGCAGTACCACGTCGCCAGTATCAACAGACAGCAGTACCACGTCGTCAGTATTAACAGCCATCAGTACCACGTCGCAAGTATCAACAGACAGTAGTACCACGTGGCCAGTATCAACAGACAGTAGTACCACGTCGCCAGTATCAACAGACAGTAGTACCACGTCGCCAGTATCAACAGACAGTAGTATCACGTCGCTAGTATCAACAGACAGTAGTACCACATCGTCAATATCAACAGACAGCAGTACCACGTCGCCAGTATCAGCAGACAGCAGTACGACTTCGCAGGTATCAACAGACAGTAGTTCCACGTCACCAGTATCACCAGACAGTAGTACAACGTCGCCAGTATCAACAGACAGTAGTACCACGTCGCCATTATCAACAGACAGCAGTACTACGTCGCCAGTATCAACAGACAGCAGTAACACGTCGCCTTTATCAACAGACAGCAGTACCACGTCGCCATTATCAAAGGACAGAAGTACCACGTCGCCAGATTCAACAGACAGTAGTACCACGTCGCCAGTATCACCAGACATCAGTACCTCGTCGCCATTATCAACAGACAGCAGTACCACGTCGCCAGTATCAACAGACAGCAGTACCACGTCGAGAGTATCAACAGACAGTAGTACCACGTCGTCATTATCAACAGAAAGCAGTACGTCGCCAGTATTAACAGACAGTAGTACCACGACGCCATTATCAACAGACAGCAATACCACGTCGCCATTAACAACAGACAGCAGCACCACGTCGCCAGTATTAACAGACAGCAGTACCACGTCCCCAGTATCAACCGACAGCAGTACCACGTCGCCAGTATCAACAGACAGTAGTACAACGTCGTCAGTATCAACAGGCAGCAGTGCCACGTCGCCATTATCAACAGACAGCAATACCACGTCGCCAGTATCATCAGACAGTAGTACCCCGTCGCCAGTATCAACAGACAGCAGTACCACGTCACCAGGATCGAAAGACAACAGTACCAAGTCACCAATATTGACAGACAGCAGTACCACGTCGCCAGTATCAACAGACAGTAGTACCACGTCGCAAGTATCAACAAACAGCAGTACCACGTCGCCAGTATCAACAGATAGCAGTACCACGTGGACAGTATCAACAGACAGTAGTACCTCGTCGCCAGTATCAACAGACATCAGTACCACGTCACCAATGTCCACAGACATCAGTACCACGTCACCAGGTACAACAGACAGCAAAACCACGTCGCCAGTATCAACAGACAGCAGTCCCACGTCGCCAGTATCAACAGACAGCAGTACCACGTCGCCAGTATCAACAGACAGTAGTACCACGTCGCCTTTATCAACGGACAGTAGCACCATGTCGCCATTTTCAACAGACAGTAGTACCACGTCGCCATTAACAACAGAAAGCAGTACCACGTCGCCAGTATCAACAGACAGTAGAACCACGTCGCCAGTATCAACGGACAGCAGTACCACGTCGCCATTATCAACGGACAGCAGTACCACGTCGCCAGTATCAACAGTCATAAGTACCACGTCGCCAGTATCAACAGACAGTAGTACCACGTCGCCAGTATCAACAGACAGCAGAACCATGTCACCAGTATCAACAGACAGTAGTATCACCTCGCCATTATCAACAGACAGTAGTACCACGTCGCCATTATCAACAGACAGCAGTACCACTTCGCCAGTATCAACAGACAGTAGTACCACGTCGCCATTATCAACAGACAGCAGTACCACGTCGCCATTATCAACAGACAGCAGTACCACGTCGACAGTATCAACAGACAGTAGTACCACTTTCCCAATATTAACAGACAGCAGTACCACGTCGCCATATTCAACAGACAGCAGTTCCACGTCGCCGGTATCACCAGACAGTAGTATTACGTCGCCAGTATCAACAGACAGCAGTGCCACGTCGTCAGTATCAACAGATAATAGTTCCACGTCGCCAGTATCAACAGTCAGCAGTACAACGTCGCTAGCATCAACAGACAGCAGTACCACGTCGTCAGTATCAACTGATAGTAGTTCCACGTCGCCAGTATCAACAGACAGCAGTACCACGTCGCCAGTATCAACAGACAGCAGTACCACGTCGACAGTGTCATCAGACAGTAGTACCCCGTCGCCAGTATCAACAGACAGTAGTAACACGTCGCCAGTATCAACAGACAGCAGTACCACGTCAACAGTACAAACAGACAGTAGTACCACATCAACGGTATCGGCAGACAGCAGTACCACGTCGCCAGTATCAACAGACAGCAGTACCACGTCGCCAGTATCAATAGACAGTAGTACCACATCAACGGTATCGGCACCGGTATTAAGAGACAGCAGTACCACGTCACCAGTATCGACAGACAGCAGTACCACATCAACGGTATCGGCAGACAGCAGTACCACGTCGCCAGTATCAACAGACAGTAGTACCACGTCGCCAGTATCAACAGATAGCAGTACCACGTCACCAGTATCGACAGACAGCAGTACCACGTGGACAGTATCAACAGACAGTAGTACCTCGTCGCCAGTATCAACAGACATCAGTACCACGTCACCAATGTCCACAGACATCAGTACCACGTCACCAGGTACAACAGACAGCAAAACCACGTCGCCAGTATCAACAGACAGCAGTCCCACGTCGCCGGTATCAACAGACAGCAGTACCACGTCGCCAGTATCAACAGACAGTAGTACCACGTCGCCTTTATCAACGGACAGTAGCACCATGTTACCATTTTCAACAGACAGTAGTACCACGTCGCCATTAACAACAGAAAGCAGTACCACGTCGCCAGTATCAACAGACAGTAGAACCACGTCGCCAGTATCAACGGACAGCAGTACCACGTCGCCATTATCAACGGACAGCAGTACCACGTCGCCAGTATCAACAGTCATAAGTACCACGTCGCCAGTATCAACAGACAGTAGTACCACGTCGCCAGTATCAACAGACAGCAGTACCATGTCACCAGTATCAACAGACAGTAGTATCACCTCGCCATTATCAACAGACAGTAGTACCACGTCGCCATTATCAACAGACAGCAGTACCACGTCGCCATTATCAACACACAGCAGTACCACGTCGCCATTATCAACAGACATCAGTACCACGTCGCCATTATCAACAGACAGCAGTACCACGTCGCCAGTATCAACAGACATTAGTACCACTTTCCCAGTATTAACAGACAGCAGTACCACGTCGCCATTATCAACAGACAGCAGTTCCACGTCGCCGGTATCAACAGACAGTAATATTACGTCGCCAGTATCAACAGACAGCAGTGCCACGTCGTCAGTATCAACAGATAATAGTTCCACGTCGCCAGTATCAACAGTCAGCAGTACAACGTCGCCAGCATCAACAGACAGCAGTACCACGTCGTCAGTATCAACAGATAGTAGTTCCACGTCGCCAGTATCAACAGACAGCAGTACCACGTCGGAAGTATCAACAGACGGCAGCACCACGTCGCCAGTGTCATCGGACAGTAGTACCCCGTCGCCAGTATCAACAGACAGTAGTAACACGTCGCCAGTATCACCAGACAGCAGTACCACGTCAACAGTACCAACAGACAGTAGTACCACATCAACGGTATCGGCAGACAGCAGTACCACGTCGCCAGTATCAACAGACAGCAATACCACGTCGCCAGTATCAACAGACAGTAGTACCACATCAACGGTATCGGCACCGGTATTAAGAGACAGCAGTATCACGTCACCAGTATCGACAGACAGAAGTACCACATCAACGGTATCGCCAGACAGCAGCACCACGTCGCCAGTATCAACAGACAGCAGTACCACGTCACCAGTATCGACAGACAGCAGTACCACGTTACCAGTATCGACAGACAGCAGTACCACGTCGCTAGCATCAACAGACAGTACTACCACGTCGCCAGTATCAACAAAAAGAGGTAGCACGTCGCCAGTATCAACAGACAGTAGTACCACGTCGCCAGTATCAACAGACAGCAATACCACGTCACCAATGTCAACTGACATTAGTACCACGTCACCAGTATCAACCGTCAGTAGTACCACGTGGCCAGTATCAACAGACAGTAGTACAACGTCGCCAATATCAACAGACATCAGTACCACGTCGCCAGTATCAACAGACAGTAGTACAACGTCGTCAGTATCAACAGACAGCAGTACCACGTCGCCAGTAACATCAGACAGCAGTACCACGTCGCCAGTATCAACAGACAGCAGTACCACGTCGACAGTGTCAACAGACAGTAGTACCACGTCGCCAATATCAACAGACAGTAGTACCACGTCGCCATTATCAACAGACAGCAGTACCACGTCACCAGTATCGACAGACAGCAGTACCACGTCGCTAGCATCAACAGACAGTACTATCACGTCGCCAGTATCAACAAACAGCAGTAGCACGTCGCCAGTATCAACAGACAGTAGTACCACGTCGCCAGTATCAACAGACAGCAGTACCACGTCACCAATGTCAACTGACATTAGTACCACGTCTCCAGTATCAACAGACAGCAGTACCACGTCGCCAGTATCAACGGACAGCAGTACCACGTCGCCAGTATCAACAGACAGCAGTACCACGTCGCCAGTATCAACAGACAGTAGTACAACGTCGTCAGTATCAACAGACAGCAGTACCACGTCGCCAGTATCAACAGACAGCAGTACCACGTCGCCAGTATCAACAGACAGCAGTACCACGTCGACAGTGTCAACAGACAGCAGTACCACGTCGCCAGTATCAACAGACAGTAGTACCACTTCCCCAGTATTAACAGACAGCAGTACCACGTCACCAGTATCGACAGACAGCAGTACCACGTCACCAGTCTCGATAGACAGCAGTACCACGTCACTAGCATCAACAGACGGTACTACCACGTCGCCAGTATCAACAGACAGCAGTACCACGTCGCCAGTATCAACAGACAGTAGTACAACGTCGTCAGTATCAACAGACAGCAGTACCACGTCGCCAGTATCAACAGACAGCAGTACCACGTCGCCAGTATCAACAGACAGCAGTACCACGTCGACAGTGTCAACAGACAATAGTACCACGTCGCCATTATCAACAGACAGCAGTACCACGTCGCCATTATCAACAGACAGCAGTACCACGTCGCCAGTATCAACAGACAGTAGTACCACTTCCCCAGTATTAACAGACAGCAGTACCACGTCGCCATTATCAACAGACAGCAGTACCACGTCGCCGGTATCAACAGACAGCAGTACCACGTCACCAGTATCAACAGACAGCAATATCACGTCGACAGTGTCAACAGACAGTAGTACCACGTCGCCATTATCATCAGACAGCAGTACCACGTCGCCATTATCAACAGACAGCAGTACCACGTCGGCAGTATCAACAGACAGCAGTACCACGTCGACAGTATCAACAGACAGCAGTACCACGTCGCCAGTATCAACAGACAGCAGTACCACGTCGACAGTGTCAACAGACAGTAGTACCACGTCGCCATTATCAACAGACAGCAGTACCACGTCGCCATTATCAACAGACAGTAGTACCACTTCCCCAGTATTAACAGACAGCAGTACCACGTCACCAGTATCGACAGACAGCAGTACCACGTCACCAGTCTCGATAGACAGCAGTACCACTTCGCCGGTATCAACAGACAGCAGTACCACGTCGCCAGTATCAACAGACAGCAGTATCACGTCGACAGTGTCAACAGACAGTAGTACCACTTCCCCAGTATTAGCAGACAGCAGTACCACGTCGCCATTATCAACAGACAGCAGTACCACGTCGCCAGTATCAACAGACAGCAGTATCACGTCGACAGTGTCAACAGACAGTAGTACCACGTCGCCATTATCATCAGACAGCAGTACCACGTCGCCATTATCAACAGACAGCAGTACCACGTCGCCAGTATCAACAGACAGTAGTACCACTTCCCCAGTATTAACAGACAGCAGTACCACGTCACCAGTATCGACAGACAGCAGTACCACGTCACCGGTCTCGACAGACAGCAGTACCACGTCACTAGCATCAACAGACAGTACTACCACGTCGCCAGTATCAACAGACAGCAGTACCACGTCGCCAGGATCAACAGATAGTAGTACAACGTCGTCAGTATCAACAGACAGCAGTACCACGTCGCCTGTATCAACAGACAGCAGTACCACGTCGCCAGTATCAACAGACAGCAGTACCACGTCGCCAGTATCAACAGACAGTAGTACAACGTCGTCAGTAGCAACAGACAGCAGTACCACGTCGCCAGTATCAACAGACAGCAGTACCACGTCGCCAGTATCAACAGACAGCAGTACCACGTCGACAGTGTCAACAGACAGCAGTACCACGTCGCCAGTATCAACAGACAGTAGTACCACTTCCCCAGTATTAACAGACAGCAGTACCACGTCACCAGTATCGACTGACAGCAGTACCACGTCACCAGTCTCGATAGACAGCAGTACCACGTCACTAGCATCAACAGACAGTACTACCACGTCGCCAGTATCAACAGACAGCAGTACCACGTCGCCAATATCAACAGACAGTAGTACAACGTCGTCAGTATCAACAGACAGCAGTACCACGTCGCCAGTATCAACAGACAGCAGTACCACGTCGCCAGTATCAACAGACAGCAGTACCACGTCGACAGTGTCAACAGACAGTAGTACCAGGTCGCCATTATCAACAGACAGCAGTACCACGTCGACAGTGTCAACAGACAGTAGTACCACGTCGCCAGTATCAACAGACAGTAGTACCACGTCGCCAGTATCAACAGACAGCAGTACCACGTCACCAGTATCGACAGACAGCAGTACCACGTCACCAGTATCGACAGACAGCAGTACCACGTCGCTAGCATCAACAGACATTACTACCACGTCGCCAGTATCAACAAACAGCAGTAGCACGTCGCCAGTATTAACAGACAGTAGTACCACGTCGCCAGTATCAACAGACAGCAGTACCACGTCACCAATGTCAACTGACATTAGTACCACGTCCCCAGTATCAACAGACAGTAGTACCACGTGGCCAGTATCAACAGACAATAGTACAACGTCGCCAGTATCAACAGACAGCAGTACCACGTCGCCAGTATCAACAGACAGTAGTACAATGTCGTCAGTATCAACAGACAGCAGTACCACGTCGCCAGTATCAACAGAGAGCAGTACCACGTCGCCAGTATCAACAGACAGCAGTACCACGTCGACAGTGTCAACAGACAGTAGTACCACGTCGCCATTATCAACAGACAGCAGTACCACGTCGCCATTATCAACAGACAGCAGTACCACGTCGCCAGTATCAACAGACAGTAGTACCACGTCGCCAGTATCAACAGACAGCAGTACCACGTCACCAGTATCGACAGACAGCAGTACCACGTCACCAGTATCGACAGACAGCAGTACCACGTCGCTAGCATCAACAGACATTACTACCACGTCGCCAGTATCAACAAACAGCAGTAGCACGTCGCCAGTATTAACAGACAGTAGTACCACGTCGCCAGTATCAACAGACAGCAGTACCACGTCACCAATGTCAACTGACATTAGTACCACGTCCCCAGTATCAACAGACAGTAGTACCACGTGGCCAGTATCAACAGACAATAGTACAACGTCGCCAGTATCAACAGACAGCAGTACCACGTCGCCAGTATCAACAGACAGTAGTACAATGTCGTCAGTATCAACAGACAGCAGTACCACGTCGCCAGTATCAACAGAGAGCAGTACCACGTCGCCAGTATCAACAGACAGCAGTACCACGTCGACAGTGTCAACAGACAGTAGTACCACGTCGCCATTATCAACAGACAGCAGTACCACGTCGCCATTATCAACAGACAGCAGTACCACGTCGCCAGTATCAACAGACAGTAGTACCACTTCCCCAGTATTAACAGACAGCAGTACCACGTCGCCATTATCAACAGACAGCAGTACCACGTCGCCGGTATCAACAGACAGCAGTACCACGTCACCAGTATCAACAGACAGCAGTATCACGTTGACAGTGTCAACAGACAGTAGTACCACGTCGCCATTATCATCAGACAGCAGTACCACGTCGCCATTATCAACAGACAGCAGTACCACGTCGCCAGTATCAACAGACAGCAGTACCACGTCGACAGTATCAACAGACAGCAGTACCACGTCGCCAGTATCAACAGACAGCAGTACCACGTCGACAGTGTCAACAGACAGTAGTACCACGTCGCCATTATCAACAGACAGCAGTACCACGTCGCCATTATCAACAGACAGTAGTACCACTTCCCCAGTATTAACAGACAGCAGTACCACGTCACCAGTATCGACAGACAGCAGTACCACGTCACCAGTCTCGATAGACAGCAGTACCACGTCGCCGGTATCAACAGACAGCAGTACCACGTCGCCAGTATCAACAGACAGCAGTATCACGTCGACAGTGTCAACAGACAGTAGTACCACGTCGCCATTATCATCAGACAGCAGTACCACGTCGCCATTATCAACAGTTAGCAGTACCACGTCGCCAGTATCAACAGACAGTAGTACCACTTCCCCAGTATTAACAGACAGCAGTACCACGTCACCAGTATCGACAGACAGCAGTACCACGTCACCGGTCTCGACAGACAGCAGTACCACGTCACTAGCATCAACAGACAGTACTACCAGGTCGCCAGTATCAACAGACAGCAGTACCACATCGCCAGGATCAACAGATAGTAGTACAACGTCGTCAGTATCAACAGACAGCAGTACCACGTCGCCTGTATCAACAGACAGCAGTACCACGTCGCCAGTATCAACAGACAGCAGTACCACGTCGCCAGTATCAACAGACAGCAGTACCACGTCGACAGTGTCAACAGACAATAGTACCACGTCGCCATTATCAACAGACAGCAGTACCACGTCGCCATTATCAACAGACAGCAGTACCACGTCGCCAGTATCAACAGACAGTAGTACCACTTCCCCAGTATTAACAGACAGCAGTACCACGTCGCCATTATCAACAGACAGCAGTACCACGTCGCCGGTATCAACAGACAGCAGTACCACGTCACCAGTATCAACAGACAGCAATATTACGTCGACAGTGTCAACAGACAGTAGTACCACGTCGCCATTATCATCAGACAGCAGTACCACGTCGCCATTATCAACAGACAGCAGTACCACGTCGGCAGTATCAACAGACAGCAGTACCACGTCGACAGTATCAACAGACAGCAGTACCACGTCGCCAGTATCAACAGACAGCAGTACCACGTCGACAGTGTCAACAGACAGTAGTACCACGTCGCCATTATCAACAGACAGCAGTACCACGTCGCCATTATCAACAGACAGTAGTACCACTTCCCCAGTATTAACAGACAGCAGTACCACGTCACCAGTATCGACAGACAGCAGTACCACGTCACCAGTCTCGATAGACAGCAGTACCACTTCGCCGGTATCAACAGACAGCAGTACCACGTCGCCAGTATCAACAGACAGCAGTATCACGTCGACAGTGTCAACAGACAGTAGTACCACTTCCCCAGTATTAGCAGACAGCAGTACCACGTCGCCATTATCAACAGACAGCAGTACCACGTCGCCAGTATCAACAGACAGCAGTATCACGTCGACAGTGTCAACAGACAGTAGTACCACGTCGCCATTATCATCAGACAGCAGTACCACGTCGCCATTATCAACAGACAGCAGTACCACGTCGCCAGTATCAACAGACAGTAGTACCACTTCCCCAGTATTAACAGACAGCAGTACCACGTCACCAGTATCGACAGACAGCAGTACCACGTCACCGGTCTCGACAGACAGCAGTACCACGTCACTAGCATCAACAGACAGTACTACCACGTCGCCAGTATCAACAGACATCAGTACCACGTCGCCAGGATCAACAGATAGTAGTACAACGTCGTCAGTATCAACAGACAGCAGTACCACGTCGCCTGTATCAACAGACAGCAGTACCACGTCGCCAGTATCAACAGACAGCAGTACCACGTCGCCAGTATCAACAGACAGTAGTACAACGTCGTCAGTATCAACAGACAGCAGTACCACGTCGCCAGTATCAACAGACAGCAGTACCACGTCGCCAGTATCAACAGACAGCAGTACCACGTCGACAGTGTCAACAGACAGCAGTACCACGTCGCCAGTATCAACAGACAGTAGTACCACTTCGCCAGTATTAACAGACAGCAGTACCACGTCACCAGTATCGACAGACAGCAGTACCACGTCACCAGTCTCGATAGACAGCAGTACCACGTCACTAGCATCAACAGACAGTACTACCACGTCGCCAGTATCAACAGACAGCAGTACCACGTCGCCAGTATCAACAGACAGTAGTACAACGTCGTCAGTATCAACAGACAGCAGTACCACGTCGCCAGTATCAACAGACAGCAGTACCACGTCGCCAGTATCAACAGACAGCAGTACCACGTCGACAGTGTCAACAGACAGTAGTACCACGTCGCCATTATCAACAGACAGCAGTACCACGTCGACAGTGTCAACAGACAGTAGTACCACGTCGCCAGTATCAACAGACAGTAGTACCACGTCGCCAGTATCAACAGACAGCAGTACCACGTCACCAGTATCGACAGACAGCAGTACCACGTCACCAGTATCGACAGACAGCAGTACCACGTCGCTAGCATCAACAGACATTACTACCACGTCGCCAGTATCAACAAACAGCAGTAGCACGTCGCCAGTATTAACAGACAGTAGTACCACGTCGCCAGTATCAACAGACAGCAGTACCACGTCACCAATGTCAACTGACATTAGTACCACGTCCCCAGTATCAACAGACAGTAGTACCACGTGGCCAGTATCAACAGACAATAGTACAACGTCGCCAGTATCAACAGACAGCAGTACCACGTCGCCAGTATCAACAGACAGTAGTACAATGTCGTCAGTATCAACAGACAGCAGTACCACGTCGCCAGTATCAACAGAGAGCAGTACCACGTCGCCAGTATCAACAGACAGCAGTACCACGTCGACAGTGTCAACAGACAGTAGTACCACGTCGCCATTATCAACAGACAGCAGTACCACGTCGCCATTATCAACAGACAGCAGTACCACGTCGCCAGTATCAACAGACAGTAGTACCACGTCGCCAGTATCAACAGACAGCAGTACCACGTCACCAGTATCGACAGACAGCAGTACCACGTCACCAGTATCGACAGACAGCAGTACCACGTCGCTAGCATCAACAGACATTACTACCACGTCGCCAGTATCAACAAACAGCAGTAGCACGTCGCCAGTATTAACAGACAGTAGTACCACGTCGCCAGTATCAACAGACAGCAGTACCACGTCACCAATGTCAACTGACATTAGTACCACGTCCCCAGTATCAACAGACAGTAGTACCACGTGGCCAGTATCAACAGACAATAGTACAACGTCGCCAGTATCAACAGACAGCAGTACCACGTCGCCAGTATCAACAGACAGTAGTACAATGTCGTCAGTATCAACAGACAGCAGTACCACGTCGCCAGTATCAACAGAGAGCAGTACCACGTCGCCAGTATCAACAGACAGCAGTACCACGTCGACAGTGTCAACAGACAGTAGTACCACGTCGCCATTATCAACAGACAGCAGTACCACGTCGCCATTATCAACAGACAGCAGTACCACGTCGCCAGTATCAACAGACAGTAGTACCACTTCCCCAGTATTAACAGACAGCAGTACCACGTCGCCATTATCAACAGACAGACCAGCATTACCACGTACCGTCGCCGGTTATCAAACAGACAGCCAGTATCACAACACGTCACCGCAGTATCAACAGACAGCAGTACCACGTCGACAGTGTCAACAGACAGTAGTACCACGTCGCCATTATCAACAGACAGCAGTACCACGTCGCCATTATCAACAGACAGTAGTACCACTTCCCCAGTATTAACAGACAGCAGTACCACGTCACCAGTATCGACAGACAGCAGTACCACGTCACCAGTCTCGATAGACAGCAGTACCACGTCGCCGGTATCAACAGACAGCAGTACCACGTCGCCAGTATCAACAGACAGCAGTATCACGTCGACAGTGTCAACAGACAGTAGTACCACGTCGCCATTATCATCAGACAGCAGTACCACGTCGCCATTATCAACAGACAGCAGTACCACGTCGCCAGTATCAACAGACAGTAGTACCACTTCCCCAGTATTAACAGACAGCAGTACCACGTCACCAGTATCGACAGACAGCAGTACCACGTCACCGGTCTCGACAGACAGCAGTACCACGTCACTAGCATCAACAGACAGTACTACCAGGTCGCCAGTATCAACAGACAGCAGTACCACATCGCCAGGATCAACAGATAGTAGTACAACGTCGTCAGTATCAACAGACAGCAGTACCACGTCGCCTGTATCAACAGACAGCAGTACCACGTCGCCAGTATCAACAGACAGCAGTACCACGTCGACAGTGTCAACAGACAGTAGTACCACGTCGCCATTATCAACAGACAGCAGTACCACGTCGCCGGTATCAACAGACAGCAGTACCACGTCGCCAGTATCAACAGACAGCAGTATCACGTCGACAGTGTCAACAGACAGTAGTACCACGTCGCCATTATCATCAGACAGCAGTACCACGTCGCCAGTGTCAACAGACAGCAGTACCACGTCGCCAGTATCAACAGATAGTAGTACAACGTCGTCAGTATCAACAGACAGCAGTACCACGTCGCCTGTATCAACAGACAGCAGTACCACGTCGCCAGTGTCAACAGACAGTAGTACCACGTCGCCATTATCAACAGACAGCAGTACCACGTCGACAGTGTCATCAGACAGTAGTACCACGTCGCCAGTATCAACAGACAGCAGTACCACGTCACCAGTATCGACAGACAGCAGTACAATGTCACCAGTATCGACAGACAGCAGTACCACGTCGCTAGCATCAACAGACAGTACTACCACGTCGCCAGTATCAACAAACAGCAGTAGCACGTCGCCAGTATCAACAGACAGTAGTACCACGTCGCCAGTATCAACAGACAGCAGTACCACGTCACCAATGTCAACTGACATTAGTACCACGTCCACAGTATCAACAGACAGTAGTACCACGTGGCCAGTATCAACAGACAGTAGTGCAACGTCGCCAGTATCAACAGACAGCAGTACCACGTCGCCAGTATCAACAGAC
This sequence comes from Semisulcospira habei, assembly GCA_036245525.1. Lineage (NCBI taxonomy): Eukaryota > Metazoa > Mollusca > Gastropoda > Semisulcospiridae > Semisulcospira > Semisulcospira habei. The sequence goes on along the minus strand of BTPG01000001.1, from coordinate 343,604,620 downwards.
AGTAGTACAACGTCGTCAGTATCAACAGACAGTAGTACCACGTCGACAGTGTCAACAGAGAGTAGTACCACGTCGCCATTATCAACAGACAGCAGTACCACGTCGCCATTATCAACAGACAGCAGTACCACGTCGCCAGTATCAACAGACAGTAGTACCACTTCCCCAGTATTAACAGACAGCAGTACCACGTCGCCATTATCAACAGACAGCAGTACCACGTCGCCGGTATCAACAGACAGTAGTATTACGTCGCCAGTATCAACTGACAGCAGTGCCACGTCGTCAGTATCAACAGATAATAGTTCCACGTCGCCAGTATCAACAGTCAGCAGTACAACGTCGCCAGTATCAACAGACAGCAGTACTATGTCGTCAGTATCAACAGATAGTAGTTCCACGTCGCCAGTATCAACAGACAGCAGTACCACGTCGCCAGTATCAACAGACAGCAGTACCACGTCGCCAGTGTCATCAGACAGTAGTACCCCGTCGCCAGTATCAACAGACAGTAGTAGCACGTCGCCAGTATCAACAGACAGCAGTACCACGTCGCTTGTATCAACAGACATCAGTACCACGTCGTCAGTATTAACAGACATCAGTACCACTTCGCCAGTATCAATAGACAGCAGTACCACGTTACCCGTATCAACAGACAGCAATACCACTTCGCCAGTATCAACAGACAGTAGTACCACGTCGCCATTATCAACAGACAGCAGTACCACGTCGCCAATGTCAACAGACAGTAGTACCACGTCGCCATTATCAAAAGATAGCAGTTCCACGTCACCAGTATTAACAGACAACAGTACCACGTCGCCAGTATCAACAGACAGTAGTTCCTCGTGGCCAGTATCAATAGACAGTAGTACCACATCAACAGTATCAACAGACAGTAGTACCACATGGCCAGTATCAACAGACAGCAGTACCACGTCGCCAGTATCAACAGACAGTAGTACCACGTGGCCATTATCAACAGACAGTAGTACCACATCACCAGTATCAAAGGACAGTAGTACCACGAGGCCAGTATCAACAGATAGTAGTACCACATCGCCAGTATCAACAGGCAGCAGTACCACGTCACCAGTATCAACGGATAGTAGTACCACGTCGCCAGTATCGACAGACATTAGTACCACATGGCCAGAATCAACAGACAGTATTATCACGTCGCTAGTATCAACAGACAGTAGTACCACATCGCCAGTTTCAACAGACAGTAGTACCTCGTCGCCAGTATCAGCAGACAGCAGTACCACGTCGCCAGTATCAACAGACATTAGTACCACGTCCTCAGTATCAACAGACATCAGTACCACGTCGCCATTATCAACAGACAGCAGTACCACGTCGCCATTATCAACAGACAGCAGTACCACGTCGCCATTATCAACAGACATTAGTACCACTTCGCCATTATCAACAGACAGCAGTACAACGTCGCAATTATCAACAGACAGCATTTCCACGTCGCCAGTTTCAACAGACAGTAGTACCACGTCGCCAGTATCAACAGACATCAGTACCACGTCGCCATTATCAACAGACAGCAGTACCACGTCGCCATTATCAACAGACATCAGTACCACGTCGCTATTATCAACAGACAGCAGTACCACGTCGCCAGTATCAACAGACAGCAGTACCACGTCGCCAGTATCAACAGACAGTAGTACCACGTCGCCAGTATTAACAGACAGTAGTACCACGTCGCCATTATCAACAGCAAGCAGTACCTCGTCGCCAGTATCAACAGACAGTAGTACGACGTCGCCATTATCAACAGGCAGCAGTACCACGTCGACATTATTAACAGACAGCAGTACCACGTCGTCATTATCAACAGACAGCAGTACCACGTCGCCAGTATCAACAGACAGTAGTACCACGTCGCCAGTATCAACAGACAGCAGTATCACGTCGCCATTATCAACAGACAGCAGTACCACTTTGTCAGTATCAACAGATAGAAGTTCCACGTCGCCAGTATCAACAGACAGTAGTACTACGTCGCCAGTATCAACATACAGCAGTACCACGTCGTCAGTATCAACAGATAGTAGTTTCACGTCACCAGTATCAACAGACAGCAGTACCACGTCGCCAGTATCAACAGACAGTAGAACCACGTCGCCATTATCAACAGACAGTAGTACCACGTCGCCAGTATCAACAGACAGTAGTACCACGTCGCCAGTATCAACAGACAGTAGTACCACATCGACAGTATCAACAGACAGCAGTACCACGTCGCCAGTATCAACAGACATCAGATCCACGTCGACAGTATCAACAGACAGTAGTACCACGTCTCTAGTATCAACAGACAGCAGTACCACGTCGCCATTATCAACAGACAGGAGTACCACGTCGTCAGGATCAACAGACATTAGATCCACGTCGACAGTATCAACAGACAGTAGTACCCCGTCTCTAGTATCAACAGACAGCAGTACCACGTCGCCATTATCAACAGACAGGAGTACCTCGTCGCCAGTATCAACAGACAGTAGTACCACTCCGCCAGTATTACCAGTATTAACACACAGTAGTACCACGTCGACAGTTTTAACAGACAGTAGTACCACGTCCCCAGTATCAACAGACAGCAGTACCACGTCGTTTGTATCAACAGACAGTAGTACCACGGTGCCGGTATCAACAGACAGCAGTACCACGTCGCCGATATCAACAGACAGCAGTACCACGTCACCAGTATCAACAGACAGCAGTACCACGTCGCCAGTATCAACAGACAGTAGTACCACGTCGCCAGTATCAACAGACAGTAGTACGATGTCGCCAGTATCAACAGACATTAGTACCACTTCGCCAGTATCAACAGACAGTAGTACCATGTCACCATTATCAACAGACAGCAGTACCATGTCGCCAGTATCAACAGACATCAGTACCCCGTCGCCAGTATCAACAGACAGCAGTACCACGTCACCAGTATCAACAGACAGTAGTACTACGTCACCAGTCTCTACAGACAACAGTACCACGTCGCCAGTATCAACAGACAGTAGTACCACGTCACCAGTCTTAACAGACATCAGTACCATGTTGCCAGTATCAACAGACATTAGTACCATGTCGCCAGTATCAACAGACAGCAGTACCACGTCGCCAGTATCAACAGACAGCAGTACCACGTCGCCAGTATCAACAGACAGCAGTACCACTTTGCCAGTATCAAGAGACAGCAGTACCACGTCGCCAATGTCAACAGACAGTAGTACCACGTCGCCAGTATCAACAGACAGTAGTACCACGTCGCCATTATCAACAGACAGTAGTACCACGTCGCCATTATCAACAGACAGTATTACCACGTCGCCGGTATCAACAGACAGCCGTACCACGTCCCCAGTATCAACAAACATCAGTACCACGTCGCCAGTATCAACAAACATCAGTACCACGTCGCCAGTATCAACAGACAGTAGTACCACGTCGCCATTATCAACAGGCAGCAGTACCACCTTGCCAATATCAACAGACAGCAGTACCACGTCGCCAGTATCAACAGACATCAGTACCACGTCTCCAGTATCAACAGTGAGCAGTACCACGTTATCAGTATCAACATACAGCAGTACCACGTCGCCATTATCAACAGACAGCAGTACCACGTCGTCAGTATCAACAGACATCAGTACCACGTCACCAGTATCAACAGACAGCAGTACCACGTTACCAGTATCAACAGACAGCAATACCACGTCGCCAGTATCAACAGACAGTAGTACCACGTCGCCATTATCAACAGACAGAAGTACCACGTCGCCAGTATTAACAGACAGCAGTACCACGTCGCCAGTATCATCAGACAGTAGTTCCTTGTGGCCAGTATCAACAGTCAGTAGTACCACATCAACAGTACCAACAGACAGTAGTACCACATGGCCAGTATCAACAGACAGCAGTACCACGTCGCCAGTATCAACAGACAGTAGTACCACGTGGCCAGTATCAACAGACAGCAGTACCACGTGGCCAGTACCAACAGACAGCTGTACCACGTCGCCAGTATCAACGGACATCAGTACCACGTCGCCGGTATCAACAGACAGCAGTACCACGTCGGCAGTATCAACAGGCAGCAGTACCACATCCCCGGTTGCAACAAAAAGTACTGGAGCAACATACAGCAGTACCACATCACAAGCAGCAACAGACAGCACTGTCATCACGCACGTAGTGACAAAGAGCATTGTCACGTCATCTTTAGCAACAGACATTATCTCTACGTCACAGGTAGCGACAGACAGCATTGTCACAACACAAATAAGAACAGAGAGCACTGTCACGTCATCAGTAGTAACAGACAGTAGTACCACGTCACCAGTAGCAACAGTCAGCACTGTTACAACACAAGTAGCAGCAGAGAGCATTGTCACGTCATCGGTAGCAACAGACAGCAATACAACGTCGCCAATAACAACAGGCACTACTATCACGTCATCGGGAGGAGCTGACAGCACTGTCATATCATCAGTTGACACCACCAACGCAACAACTGCAAAGACCACACGTATCACTGCAACAACTACATCGGTCATACCGACCAATGCAGCAACAGCGGCCACACCTACCAACGCAACAACTGCAGCTGACACTACCAACGCAATAACTACAGCGGCCACACCTACCGACGCAACAACTGCAGCGACCACACGTATCACTGCAACAACTACATTGGCCATACTGACCAATGCAGCAACAGCGGCCACACCTACCAACGCAACAACTGCAGCTGACACTACCAACGCAACAACTACAGCGGCCACACCTACCAACGCAACAACTGCAGCGTCCACACCTATCACTGCAACAACTAAAGCGGCCATACCTACCAATGCAACAATAGCGGTCACACTTACCAACGCAACAACTGCAGCTGACACTACCAACGCAACAACTACAGCGGCCACACCTATCAACGCAACAACTACAGCGGCCACACCTACCAACGCATCAACTGCAGCGGCCACACCTATCACTGCAACAACTACAGCGGCCACACCTACCAACGCAACAACTGCAGCGGCCACACCTACCAACGCAACAACTGCAGCGGCCATACCTACCAACGCAACATCTACAGCGGCCACACCTACCAACGCAACAACTACACTGGTCACAGTTACCAGCGCGACAGCTAAAGCGGCCACAACTACCAGCGCGACATCGACTAGTACTCCATTTTGTAGCGACCAGAGCCTGACCGGTAGTACAGGAATCTTCTCGTCTCCTGGCTATCCGGCCTCGGTACAAAAGGCCGCAAACTGTGTGTGGATCATCAGGGCCAACAACTCCTACAGCAACGTCCGCCTGAGTTTTTCAGATATCAGTACTGCAGACTGGCAGTGCCTTAACAACCACATACAGGTCAGTTTGAAGATTTGTTCTTGATGTTATTCTGGTACCTGTACAACACGTGCCTGCATTGTTTCAGTTAACCCGTTCAGTGCCAGGGGACGCAAAATGGGAGTTTCTGCAATCTTCATTTATACAAGACAACAACAACAACAACAACAACAAATCTAGATGTCCCAGGAACATGGATTCTGTGTATGTCAGCAAGAGGCATAGATCCTCATCAGCCACCGCAACTACGGGGGTTCTATACCTCGCAGTTGGCTGGTGTTCACATTTTCCCGGCACTGAACGGATTAAGTGAATATTGATTTACACAGATTCCTACAATGTGTTGCATTAATTGTCTTTATTAAAAGCTGCTGTGCACACGATACTGCAAACGTAACTTTTTAGTCGTACAAGAACATGTCAAATTACAGCTCTGTTTAATAAAATTTAAAAAAAGACGAAGGAGGTGAAAATGATGGTATCTTTACAGAAATATTATTGTTATCTTGTAACTTCCACGTTCCGTAAAATCAGCAGCTTCATGTTATTAGTGGGGCCGATCTACAGGGGGTGGGTGTTGCAGAGGTTTCCGCACCACCACCACAACCCCTTTGGGACAGTTTGGACCCCCCCCCCTCTACCCCCCCCCCTACCCACCCACCCCCCACCCCACCCCACCCCTACCCCCCACCCCCCACCCTCCCCCCTCCCACTCCCGCCATTCCATGTTTTTTGTTGTGGTTTCATTTCGCGGTGAAAAAGTGCAAGAGACGTCGGTCGCAACTCCCCCCCCCCCCCCTCCAATCTCCCACCCACCCCAACTGCATGAAACAGCAAATCGTCGCCCATCCCATTACGCCATCACGCTTTATGCCGATGGCACGAAGCTGCATGCTATTCAACAGCCGGAATCGACAGGTAGACTACGTCAGCAGTGGATGACAGGTAGACTACGTCAGCAGTGGATGACAGGTAGACTACGTCAGCAGTGAATGACAGGTAGACTACGTCAGCAGTGAATGACAGGTAGACTACGTCAGCAGTGAATAGTGACACAACAGGTATGCATGACACCATAACAAATGACTGACCTATGTTTCTTTCGTGTACAGGTAATTGACGGGGAGACTGCTTATGGAGCTGTGCTGGCTGAGTTCTGCGGAACGGAAATTCCCGAACCCCTGGTCTCTACAGGCAACAGTCTCCGAGTCACGCTGAAGTCTACAGCTGATGCGGTGGGAAACAGATTCAGCGCCACGTGGACTACAGGTGACCATAGCAGTGGTTTTTAAAAGTTAACCCTTTCGCTGTCGATAGCGGTTTTTGTCTCGATGATTCATGTAGGAATCATCTCGATAAAAAACACTACAGACAGCCAAAGGATTAAAGTTGGCAGAAACAGGCACTGGTGTAGATGTTTGCCTGGTGTAGATGTTTGTCTGGTGTAGATGTTTGGTGTAGGTTTTTGTCTGGTGTAGATGTTTGGTGTAGATGTTTGCCTGGTGTAGATGTTTGCCTGGTGTAGATGTTTGCCTGGTGTAGATGTTTTGTGCAGATGTTTGTCTGGTGTAGATGTTTGCCTGGTGTAGATGTTTGCCTGGTGTAGATGTTTGGTGTAGATGTTTGTCTGGTGTAGATGTTTGCCTGGTGTAGATGTTTGCCTGGTGTAGATGTTTGCCTGGTGTAGATGTTTGCCTGGTGTAGATGTTTGCCTGTCGGTAAAAGTCAGCCGCTCTAGGGTAAAGGCCAGTTTGCCCGTGTTTTCAAAAAAGAGCGAGATTTTCATTACATAACAATAAAAATTTCGCATTTTTAAAAATATGCGCATGCTGGCTTCTGCCGTTACATGTTAAAAGCCAGTATGTCCATTTATTTATTTATTTATTTATTTATTTTATTATTATTATTATTATTATATTTGTTTTTTTAAATTATTTTTTAATTATTATTTTATTATTATTTTTGTTTAGATTTTTTTGTTTATATTTTGTTTGTTTGTTTGTTTTTTGTTTTTTGTTTTTTTTTGTTGTTTTTTTTTTGTTGTTGTTTTTTTAGGGGGGGTGGGGTGGGGGGGTGGGGGTGGGGGGGGGGGGTCTACCGTATTGAAAATACGGCGGTAGACTTTGAAATGGGGTTGGTCCGAGCGCAATCCGGACCATGATCATGACGTGTTTGGCGTGCGGGGCAGAAATTCTGGCAAAGAAGTAACAAGATAAAAATGACGTCACGTCTAGCTACGCAAACCTTGTTAGAGAACGTCTTTTTGGCGCCAAAGCGCCGTACGTGTGTGTGTGTGTGTGTGTGTGTGTGTGTGTGTGTGTGTGTGTGTGTGTGTGTGTGTGTGTGTGTGTGTGTGTGTGTGTGTGTGTGTGTGTGTGTGTGTACACGAAAGAGCTCAAATGGGTGACTGTCTTTACCATCCTTATGAAAAATGGGTGTGTGTAAAAATCTGGGTGACCAAGTCAGACACCCATTTTTTTCTGAGGGTTGTTTCTGCATTGTCTTGGGGTAAAGATTCATAAAAAAAAATAAAAAGATCAGTTTTTCTCGTTTTGGCGTTAAAACATGCACTTTTGTATTTAACAGACACGCCTGTAGTGTGTTTGAAAACTTGTCCCTCCCAGCAATGTGTGTGTGTTGTGCGCACAGAACCCTGAAAATGGGCGTGTGTGTGTATGACATCACCCTTCTCAGCTATAAATAACTTCATAGCTGATATGGGTCAGGAAGGGTGGGGGAGGGGGAGATATTTTGTTGTTTGAGGGAGTAAATTGTTTATGTTCCTACAAAATTAGGTTTGTTATTTAAGGGTGTGGTTGTTTTATTAAAAAAGTGTTGAGTTGTGATGTACTTCCGGGGTGATGTGGAGAAAGGTCATGTCTAGTGACAAATTTGAGATTCATGTATACGTTCACCAGCGACTTGGTATCAGTTTCAGTCCACTTAATCAAATTTCAAATACAAACGATTTTGAATTTCCAAAAACTACAGTAGCTCGCTTGAGCTTGCCCTTAGCACCACGTGAAAGTTCTGTGTTTACGTTCAGTGTGTGAGTGAATGCGCGTGATTCACGTGAGCGTGCTTGTTGGGTTCAGTTCGCGGCGGCGCTTTGAGCCGATTTTCAATTGGGATAAAGCGCCTATTTAATGCGCTTATTATTAGCCTATACGTTTTCTACGTTTGTTTCCATGTCAGATGAAGAATATTTGATCTGAAACGTCGTTCTTTGTTTCTATTTTAAAGGGTTTTCCGCCACTATCTTCTGTTTTAGTTTGACTTAGCCTATAATTATATTTGTGCGCCGGTTGCTAAGAAGTGAAGTGATTGTATGAGTGTGCAGTGAGAGAGAGGACGTATAGACTTTGGGTGAGGCTGCTATTGTCTTGTGTCTTTTGGTTCAACCTGTTGCTTTGTTTAAGTGGGTTTGTTGGTGTTATGCTTTCGTTTTGACTGCAACTCCTGTCAGATTGTATGCACAAATTGATTGAATGCAAATGACATCACACAGTCAGTGTCGTTAGGTGTGTCGTCTGCTGCAGTCGGTCGTTTAGTGCAGTATGTAATGCTAGGTCAGAGAAGAAAAAAAACCCACCTAATATTGCCAAAGGGTGTAATAGTAAAGTATTGTTTGTGTGAATGCTGCGTGTTTGAGAGAAGGACTGGAGAGTCGAGTGCTGAGTGAAGAGAGAAGGTGACAATGGGAAAACTATGATATCCAGCACTATTACGTTGGAATAGATGCATAACAGTTACAACACGCCTGTAAATGAAACACTTTTAACATTAACAAAAGTTGAGTATAAGGAGAGGTTTTAAAACAGTTTTAATACAAACTGTTGCCCGGCACGCTTCTAAAAACAACAGTTTCTTAGTTTTAAACCTTGCACCGCGCCATAAACGCCGCGATTGCTTTTCAGTCTTAGATGTCCTATAGTGTGGAATGTGGGACTTGTCCAAATGGATTCATCTGGTGCACTCCAAATGTGTATTTGTGGGTGGTTTGATGTGCAACTCGTTGCGCGCCTCAGAAATGACCTCCTGATTCCAGGGATAATTAAAATCTTTCATTCATAAGAGAGCATTCAGCAGCTCTATAAAACCCAAAGTGATGACCCCCCCCCCTCCCCACCTTCACCCCCCCCCTCCCCTCCCCCCCCCCACAACCCTACCCAAACAATCATTAGAAAATCAACCAGAGGTATTTTTAGTGAGATATTTGTTCACTGTGTTGTTGTGTCATTGTGCTTTACATTTTTAATGCAGGAAAAAGAAGGAATATACATTGAGCTGAAAAAAGAATGACAACAATCAAATAAATGTGGAAAAGAAGCATCAAATATTCCGTGAAATTTACCTTATTACAGACACCTAATTTTCTTGAGATGTCCATGCTAAAATGAATGATTTGACAAGGACACCCATTTCTACTGTAATGCCAGTTTTTGTGTGAGGCGGTCGGAATTTTTAAATGACGAAGCTCTTTTACTGAAGTCTGACAGTCATACATTAAACACAAACCACACATGAGCGCATCTCACCTAAAACTATTAATAAGGTACGCCGCATCATTTGTCAAGCCTAATTTTACAAAAATAAAACCCAAATAAATGAAATATTGTGCAACAAAAGATGTTGCCGTACTAAAACCACCTAGACTGATGCGCTAATCGAGCCAAAAAAAGAAAGAAAGACGCTTAGAGTGATGTGGACGGGACACTGTGCTGTTTTATTAATGAATATCTCTTTCAAGCACCAAGTGCCATTTTTTTAAGCAAAATGGAGACCGTGGGAAATAAATGGACCGAAACAAGTTCAAGGGATTAACATGGCGCCACCGAGGCGCCAAGCTGACCTGTTTTTTTTCCCTTGAGCGTTTATTGTTCAAATAACACTGTAACGTGTCAAACATTATGAGATAATAAGCATCAGTGAAATTGTGATGTTACCTGGTAAGATGGCTTCGTAGGAGGCAGAAAATCCGCGGTTGCCAGGACCTGCGACATCAGACTAAACCTAATCCAAAGCATGTTCTGGGTCGAGGTGACATTCACCGGAAGTGACGTGCCACACAGGCGAGTTCCGAGCAAGGCAGATGACTCTGATCCACCATCACGAATCTGTTAACATTGTTCGACTCCTTCAATGCCAATGGACGCACACATCATTGTAAATGCAACGTTAGTAATCCCCAGCCGTCAAAGGAACATGGATACAACACGACTTCATCAAGAGGCTTAGATCCTCATGAGCCCCGGCAACTTCGGGGGCTTATAGGCATCTATACCTCTTGAATCTGCGTGGTGTTCAAATTGTCTCCTTGGTAAAAGCGTTACAGTAGAGCAAAACAGGTCAAGTTTGGTGCCATTTAGCTTGACATCACATTAAACTGCCAAACAATTGCATTGCGATTCTTTAACTTGTTAGAATTTTTTTTAAGTGGTCGGACGCTCGTTGCTTTCTGAGGGAGCACTTTGACTTCCTGTCTACCACCAAGCAGTTGCCGCCCTTTCTACCAAAGAAGCCGACCCGTTGCATGCAGGCATACCAGGCATGCGAAGGTTGCACGATCTCTCTCTCTCTCTCTCTCTCTCTCTCTCTCTCTATATATATATATATATATATATATATATATATATATATATATATATATATATATATATATATATATATATATATATATATATATATATATATATATGAACACTTTGCTGAATCCAGCAACTCCAAGGAGTTTTTCAGCGCAATGAAAGCTGTCTACGGCCCTGCCAGACCCAGCACAACCCCTCTCTTTTCTTCCGAACGCTTCGCCTTGCTGAAGGACAAAGGCAGCATCACTGAGCGCTGGAGAGAACACTTGTCAAATCTGCTGAACCTGCCTTCCACTGTCGACCCCGCGGCCCTGGACATGATTTCCCAGAAGCCGACACTGGATGACCTTGACCTCCCGTCTACCCTGGACGAGGTCAAGATAGCGATCAACCAGACTAGCTCCGGCAAGGTTGCAGGCATGGACGGCATCCCCGTAGAGCTCTTCAAAGCAGCTGGACCTGAGACCCTTGATGCCTTCCTCAACATTCTGACATGCATCTGGGCAGAGCAGAACATGCCACAGGAATTTAGAGATGCTACAATCGTCTCCCTGTTCAAGAACAAGGGCAGCAAAGCAGACTGTGCCAATTACCGAAAGATCTCCCTCTTGTCTATGGCTGGCAACATCCTCGCGAGAATCATCTTCAACCGCCTGATCAGCTCTGTATCTAAGGAAGCACTCCCAAGGCTCAGTGGTGCAAACCCGGCCGCAGCACAGTCGACATGGTCTTCTCTGTGAGACAGGTCCAGGAGAAATGCATTGAGCAGCACATGGACCTCTACGCTGTCTTCATAGACCTGACCAAAGCATTCGACACCGTGAACAGACAAGCGCTTTGGGTCATCCTCGCAAAGCTCGGCTGCCCCAGGAAGTTCACCAACATCATCCGCCTCTTCCATGATGGAATGGTAGGAGTTGTCCAGTCAAACGGCGACACATCCACACCCTTCGACATTTCCAACGGTGTCAAACAAGGTTGTGTTCTTGCCCCCGTGATGTTCAACCTGTTCTTCACGTGTGTCCTGACCCATGCAGTACGTGACCTTGAGAAGGGAGTGTACCTGAAATACAGACTAGATGGCTCTCTCTTCGACCTCCGTCGACTGAACGCCAGGACCAAGACCATCCAGAGACTGATCCTTGAGGCGCTGTTTGCCGATGACTGTGCGCTGATGGCGCACACGGAGCCTGACCTCCAGACCATCGTCAACAGGTTCACGGAAGCCTCTCGACTGTTTGGCCTCACCATCAGTCTCAGCAAGACCGAGGTCCTGCACCAACCAGCCCCAGGCACTAGAGCCCCCCCCCCCCACCCCCACCCACCAAAAGTGTATATCGAAGGCACCGAGCTGAATACTGTCGACCAGTTCAGGTACCTGGGGAGCATCATTTCTTCTGATGGTACTATCGACAAGTAAATCGCAGCTCGCATCAGCAAAACCAGCCAAGTCCTCGGTCGTCTGCGCACTGGTGTGTTGAATAACAGCAACGTCAAGCTCTCCACCAAAATCAAAGTCTACAAGGCAGTAGTCCTCCCCAGCCTCCTCTACGGCTGTGAATCGTGGACGCTGTACAGAAAGCACCTCAAGCAGCTTGAACATTTCCACATGAGATCCCTGCGCTCACTCATTGGCATCAAATGGCAAGACAAGGTGATAAACCTGGAAGTCCTGGATAATGCTGGCTTAGTGAGTGTTGAAGCCTTGATCTTAAAGACACAACTTCGCTGGACAGGTCATGTCATACGCATGGATGATTCTCGCAAGACACGCCAACTCCTGTATGATGCACTCTCAAAAGGCCACAGGAAGCAAGGACGGCCAAAGAAACGCTTCAAAGACTGCATAAAAGACAGCCTCAAGTACTGCGTCTTCCCGGTAAAGGAACTTGAAGCACAAGCACAAGACAGATCTGGCGTGCCGCCACCAGGAAAGCCTGCACGCTCTTTGAACAAAATCGGCGCGAAAAGATCACCAGTGCCAGAGCTCGCAGAAAGACAGCGTCGACTCTCCCTACAGCTACGTTCCAGTGCCCCCATTGCCCTCGCAGGTGTGGCTCCAGGATTGGCTTGGCCAGTCACACCCGCACCCACAAATACACGCACGCACAATGACGATATCATCGGTTTTCGATGGTCTACCCATAATTATTATATATACTCGTCCCAAATTTCATGAGTTTCCAATCCTAAATTGAGGTTAGCTGTCCTAAGTACACTTGCAATCTCTTCTTTGCTTTAAGACATTCTGCCCCAGGACGGAAATCCCCCACATTCTGCCCCAGGACGGAAATCCCCACATTTTGAAGTTGCTCCCTGAAGTACTTTATCACAATTCTAGAAACAGATCGTGCATGATAGTTCAAGGGTGGTGCTAGAATAGCTTGGCGCCTAGCCAGTGGTGTGTCGGGGCTGAATGAGTTTTTTATGCTTGTAATTACGCCTTTTTTGTTTTTGTTTGTTTGCTTGGTTTTGTGTTTTTTCTGAATGAATTCCTACTTTTTGTGAATGAATTCCTACTTTTTGTGAATGAATTCCTACCTTTTGTGAATGAATTCCTACTTTTTGTGAATGAATTCCTACTTTTTGTGAATGAATTCCTACCTCAACGAAATCAGAACACGTGCTGCCTGTAATATTGTTCAGCTCGAAGTCTGTGAAACGCAGACGCACGAGTTTGCCAGGTGGCTATTTGATGACGTACGTGCAGTCTGTTCCCGCCGGGTAGTTGTTGCGATATAACGGGGACGTCAGCACACCGGTCTCCGTTGTGAAGAAGGTCCTGCACACTGAAAAGAAATAAAAATGTTTACGCTTGACCCCTTCACTTCAGAGAAAAACCAAACAATCAACAAACTGCAAGAGACAGATCACGAGCCCCCACAGTTGCGATCTGAGTCTCTTGCTAAAGCCACTGTTTATCTATCTTCCTTAGACAACTAGATATATTTGAGGTAGAATTTACAATATTAAAAGAACAAGATGGGTGAGCCATAACCCACAAAGTCCCTTCTATATGAGAGCTGTCTTTGCTGTCAAGGGTCTCTACCTTTTGTCTTTGACTTGATTCTGATGTTGAAATATCTCCTTTTGAAAAAGCCTTGTACATGTGCCAATGCGTCATTGTGAACTCTATAAGAGGCGCGCGCAGTGCATACGCGTCATTGGTTTGTCAAAAGTCATTTGTCATGACGTTGTTTTTTTTCTTTGACGTCATTTTATATTTAACGTGATAATTATGAGATTCGCTTTCGCTTGAAGACTTGGGAAAATGCTGACAAAACTATATTTTCAAGGTACAATTTCAGTCTTGCTATAATTTGTGTGAAATCAGGTTGACTTTACCTAGCTACATGCTATGCTAAGTACACCTGCATTTTCTTCTCAAAGAGCGTCGATGTGTGTGTATGCGTGTGCATGTGCGTGCGTGCATGCGCACGCTGCAAACATTCTCAAAAGGCATAGATGTTCATGCACCCTCATGGCACTTGAGGATCTATGCCTCTTGGAGATGCGCGCATATGTCATTGGTTTGTCAAACGTCATTTGTCATGACGTATTTTTTGTTTTTACGTAATTTTGTATATAACGTGATATGAGTTTCGCTTTCCCTTCAAGACTTGCGAAAATGTTGACAAAACTAGATTTTCACGGTACAGTTTCAGTCTTGCTATAATTTGTGTAAATCAGGTTGACTTTAACAAGCTACATGCTATGCTAAGTACACCTGCATGCTCTTCTAACAGCGCGTCGATGTGTGTGTATGTGTATGCGTGTGTGTGTGCGTGCGTGCATGCGCGCGCTGCAAACATCCTCAAGAGGCATAGATGTTCATGCGCCCTCGAGGAACTATGCCTCTTGGAGATGCGCCCATATGTGTGAGAAAGAGCGAGCGAGAGAGAGAGAGAGAGAGAGAGAGAGAGAGAGAGAGAGAGAGAGAGAGAGAGAGAGAGAGAGAGAGAGAGAGAGAGAGAGATATGATGATGATGAAACTTTATTTATCAACGGTAAAAAGTTTTGACAGAAACAAATCGTCATTTTACAAACTTACAAAACTTACAAACTTTTACAAAAGAGCGAGCGAGAGAGAGAGAGAGAGAGAGAGAGACAATGACAATGACAATGACAATGATTCTTTATTTTACAACGGTGAAAGTTTTGGTGAAACCATTTTTCGAACTTGCCGTTGCTAATCTACTTTACATATAATGCACAAATCACAAAAAATACTATCATTAAATAGGGAAAAACTAAATATATAACTAATAAAAATTGAAATATAAAGTTTTAAAAAAAGAAATCATTGAAAAAGTGGAAATAAACATAACAAATCTCACACATACACACAATTATAAAGGTATAAATCTTCATACATACATTCATAAACACAAGCACAAGCACAAAACACACATACACACACACACACACACACACACACACACACACACAAACACACACACACACACACACACACACAATACATGCAGCATTAGCATCTTGTATTAACTGAAGATATAACTGAATTGAAGAGTTAGAAAGGGGAAAATCGTACACTGCAAGTGCAGGTTGCTGTGAAAATCTTACGATGCTGAGGTGAGGTACTTAAAGAGAGCGGTTTTAAAAGACGAAAGCGTTGTTGATGTTGTAACATGTTTGGGCAATGTGTTCCACATGCTAGCACCTGAGAACGCTAAACTAGTCTTATAGAGATCGATTCTAGGTCGTGGCACAGTAATGGACTGCCTTGATCTGGAGTATGTTGATGCCGGGAGGGAAAACATTTTTTTTATATACTCGGGGAGTCTGTTATTCAATACTTTGAACATCGTTATTCCCTTATTGTATAATAAATGTTTTTTCAAGGGGAGAATTTCTAAGGTTTTCAGTTTATTATCCGTTGTTGAGTTAGGGTTTGAAAGGATAAGCTTCGCGGCTCTACGATGAAGAGAGTTCAGTCTCTTTAACTGGACCTCGCTTGCGCCATCCCACACCGTAGAAGCATAATCTATATGTGACCTGATGTGGGCGTTGAAGAACAGTTTTCGTGTTTCTACATTAGCTATATGTTTTAACTTGGATAAAATAAACAGTTTCTTTGATATTGTCTTACATATATTACTAAGATGGCATTGCCATTTAAACTGGTTATCTACAGTAACGCCGAGAAGACGATGTTCCGTTACCTGGCTGATAGATTTGCCTTGAAGGGACAAGCTGAGTGAGAGAGTGCCGAGCTGGTGCTTTTGGCGGGTACTTACAACCATACATTCAGTCTTTGCAGGGTTTAAGATCATGGAATTGTTACTGCACCAGCTGTTAATGTCCTGTAATGTGTTTTGTAGGCGCGTGTCAATTACTGACAAATCTTTATCGGGAGTGTGTATCGCAGCATCATCAGCGAACATATCGCATGCAACACTATCATCACTAATTGTGAGTGGAAGGTCGTTAATGAACAAACAGAATAAAAGAGGGCCTAAAATAGAGCCCTGGGGCACGCCATGCTTTACTTTGCAGTGACTAGAATATGTACCATTAAGGAGAACTTTTTGTCTTCTGTTTTCTAGGTAGGATTTGAAAAACCCGGCTGCGCTTTTAGTATATAAGGATATTTTCTTTATAAGTATGTCATGGTTCACCATGTCAAAGGCTTTCCGGAAGTCTAAGAAAACTACACCTGTTAGTTTGGAATCATTAATAGATGATAACCAGGTATCTGCCATCCTTATCAAGGCAGTGTGACAGGAATGGTTTGGTCTGAAGCCTGACTGCAGTGAATGGATGAGATTTTGGTTTTCTAAGTATTCAGATAGATGCTTATGGATGTGCCGCTCTAAAGGCTTCGACAAAACAGGTAATAGTGATATGGGGCGAAAGTTGTTGATTTCACTCAGATCTTTTGATTTTGGTAGGGGGATCACTTTTGCGTCTTTAAATGCGTCCGGAAAAGAGTTTTGGTTTATACAGAGATTGTAAATATATGTAATACTTTCGACGATGTATGGAAGAGATATCTTGAGAATTTTTGAGCTGATCTCATCAGGCCCGGATGACTTTTTATTTTCCATCGAGAAAATTAATTTACCCACTTCGTGGACTGCTATAGGCGGTATCGTGAATGGTTCTTTGTCCGTATTTTCCCGGTTACAGTGGTGTACTAGCGCGTTTGGACAAACATACTCACATGAGTTATTTCCTGTTGGGATTAACGATTCGGCTATAGAGGTAAAGTGGTCATTAAACCTATTTGCAGTGAGGTGGGGTGATACAGGCGCACTATTTTTATTTGTACCTCTAGTTACTAAATTAATGGCACGCCATACAGTAGATGAGTCTTTGCTTTGCTTAACTACTTTATCGAAAAGAGATCTCTTTGCATTTAAAACCATATATTTAACACGATTACGCTGTGTTTTGTATTCAGTAAACCGCTTCTCGCTTCTCAGCTGGTCTCTAATTTCCATTGCCTCGATCAGATCCGCAGTCAGCCATGGTGGAACGGTAGCGTATTTCACTCTTTTGTGTCTCAGAGGCGCGTGTTTGTTTAGCACACCAAGAAAAATCCGGTACCATGTATCTAATGCTTTATTTGGGTCACTATCGTTATACACGTCGATGAATCGTGCTGTGGCTAAATCAGCCAAGAAAACACTTTCATTAAAGTTTTTAAACGATCTGTAAGTTATGCAAGTGTGGACTTGCTTTTTTAGCTTTGGAAGTTTTGACAGCCATGTGCAGCTAACCGGATAGTGGTCACTTACACTAAGACTATTTACTTGAGTGTTGCTAACTGCTTGAGGTTTGTTGGTATAAATATGGTCTATAATAGTGGCTGATGATGGCGTAATTCTTGTGGGTGATGTTACCAATTGGTGAAGACCGACAAGGGTAGTAGTACATTCCCATGATGGATGGGGTTTAAGAAAGTCAATATTAAAATCTCCAAGAAGGAGAACATCTTTGTTGTGAATGTCTGTTTTATCAATCATGTGTAAAAAGCTATCGTACCACTCAAAGGTGGCTGCGGGGTTTCGATACAGAAACCCAACAAGTAAGGGCGGGGATTTAGAGTTTTTGATTTCTACCCAAATACATTCTACATCACCAGTTTCTAGGTCTTGTCGCCTGCGGGTTATGTGTAGAATGGCCTGATGGATATATACCGCTACACCTGTCTCACCCTGTACTGACGGGTCTCTCCTGATAATAGAATAATTCGGGATGGCGATGGCTTCATCACTGATGTGGGCGGCCAAACGAGTCTCAGTTAAACCGAATAGATGGAAATAGTTGGGGGTATTAACATAAACACAGACATCCTGAACTTTGTTTGCCAGGTGGTAGATATTTAGGTGACCGATACGAAATTGTTGGCCTTTTTTCGAGGGTCTGTTCATAGTTGTATAAATCATGTTCAAATAATAAGGTAAAAAACCAGGAAACAAAACTAGGGTACAGAATACAAATAGTAGAAGGTTACGCAGTTAAACCAGGAAAGAAATTACATGTACAAGTAAAATATCCGATGAAACAAATAAAGACTAATAAGATAAAGAACCAGGGGACAAAACTAAGGTACAGGATACAAATAGAAGGTTACGCAGTTAAACCAGGAAAGAGATTACATGTATAAGTAAAATATCAGAGGAAACAAATAAAGACTTATTCGACTTTAGTCTCAGTACGTCAGCTGAACGGCGGTTCACGCCAGAAACCGTGTATTACAGCACACGCAAAGAACACAAAAAACAACAGCTTGTAGTAAAGAGTAAGAAACGACAAGTGTACGATCTCAGAAAAACCCGCTATAAAAAAAGCGTTTATGTCAGAATTCGTGTGTATCGAAGTCCTTATGTTATAACAACACACTCGCTTTTCATTGAAACTGTAGGACAGGCGATAATCTCAGTCACCTGAGAACTTAAGTAAGGTTACTAGTCAAAAGAATTCACGCAATGATCGTGCACGGTGAGTCGGGTGTTCCGACTGTCCGACAAAGCGGATTCCGGTCATTAATAACAAATTACACGGATAGTTTACAGTTTGTTCACTGTACTAGAAACACTGTTTCACAGAGCAGTATCGCACTAATGATCAGATGTGGTCATCGTTCATGTGTCTCTGTCATCAGATGTGGTCATCGTTCATGTGTCTCTGTCACCAAAAAATCGGTTAATCCATAGTAACTGTGACAACCATCAGCAGCTAACCTGAGTAAGTCGTCGCCGAGTTTATGCCAATTTAACAAGCGAAGTTGATGACACCTTCACGCAAACTCATACCATCACACACACACACACACACACACACACACATACACACACACACACACACACACACACACACACACACACACACACACACACACACACACACACACACACGACCCACTGGTTTGTACACACATACCCTTTTTACTTCCAGCGCCAAGTCGGTAGGAGCGACTGATTGACACTGAAAGCAGAAAGGCAATTCCCGACCAGTTGTGCGCCCTGCAGGGCGAAAACTGATCAGACAAAACCTTAGAGCAGTAAACGTCACTCATCGCTCCCCGTGTGTACACAGTGCAGAGATGTGATTCTAAAGACTGTGCAGCTTGGCCCTGGAAGTAAAAGAGGTAGCGGGATGTCCTTCAGACAAACGGCCTAAGAAACTGCGCCAGCAACTGGAGCAGGTGTTGGGGATCAAGGGTCGTCTTGGTCTCCGCTCCCTGACTCTGGAACCAGGCGTTGGTGGGAGGTGCGGTCACTGGAGTTCTTGCTGGCACTAGTAGCGGGAAATCTGAAGAGAGGAGCTGGGGGACTTGGAGATTTTGTCGCCCCAACACGTTGCTCGATGGCGGTTGGCTAAGCTGGCTGGTCGACGTTTGGCGTGTGGTTGGCGAGGACTGCAGGCGGCCCGGGGCGGCAGACATTAAGTGCTGCGATCCGCCACGGGTTGATGGCGAGTCCCCTTGCTGCCCGCTCTCGCCACGTGACCCGTTACGGTTGATAAGTGGGTTGGACCCGCCCCGTTGACTGTGCCCCCCGGCGTCTCTCTGTTGGTGGTAGGGGCCGCGGGGAGGGTCGCCGTAACGGATCTTGAGAGCGATCAGCTTAGTGCCCTCGTCACTAGGGTGGGTCATGGTGTTTTCACGCCTGTACATGACCTGCTTGGGGGCGCCTTTTTTGGTCAGGAAGGTAAAGGTATGGTCAACAAACTGAGTGTTTGTTTGTTGACAGGCCTGTTTTAGGTTGAAGTTGGACAGGCGCGCAGGTCGTGACAGGGCGTGGTGACTGCTGAAGGGAGGGATGATGGAAGAGGCCTGGATCGTAGAGAGAGAGAGAGAGAGAGAGAGAGAGAGAGAGAGAGAGAGAGAGAGAGAGAGAGAGAGAGAGAGAGATGAAATGAAACTGTATTTCTCAAAGATAAATGATTAGGTACATAAACCTGTTTTCAATCATGTCCTTGCGCGCGCGAGCACACACACACACACACACACACACACACACACACACACACACACACACACACACACAAACATACACACAAACATCACACGCAAGCACATACGCACAAACATCACACTCACGCACATACGCACGCACACAAGCACTCACACAGACACACACACACACACACACACAAACACACACACACACACACACACACACACACACACACACACACACACACACACACACACACACACACTGCCTGGAAGAGAAAAAAAAAGACGAAAAGTAGTTAACCCCATCCAAGCCTCCAGGGTAGACCCGGGTGGGGAAAAGTACAAAGTAGTAATACATTTACAAGAAGAAAATAAAATGTGTAAAGTGAAATCAATGTTTGCATGCATACATATGTGCATCGGGCATTTACAAGAAATTATATGGTAAAATAACAACAAAAAGAAACAACAAAAAATAACACCCCCCCCCCCACCCCCACCCCAAATATAAATGGTAAAGATATAAAATACACTGATTTAGCTGTGGGGGTTGTACATTGCTTAACGTCCCGACAGCAACAAGACTTTCTCAGGACGTGCCTGCACTGTTATTGAAAAAAATCCTAAACAGAATATTGAATGTATGACGCCAGCCGGTCTAATACGCTAAATAAACCTAAGATCATTTAGCAACACGTCGCGCTGGGACCATATGGCGTTGAGGCGCGTCTCCTGGGTGGTGGATAGGGGGTCCCTCGCGAGAGGGGTGCACCGAATGAAATAAGGTGCCGTGAACCAACATGGTCTAGGGGAAGGAGACCCCGACAGAAAACCCCTGGTCCTCCTAGTAAGGGCGTGGGGGTAGCTTCCCCACCCTGCAAATAAAGAAATAGCTACAAAAACGCCGACGAATAGACAAACAGCAATTCCTTTCCTGGAGGAGGAAGGTTCTTCTACCAGAAGATTTATGACGTCGTGTGGTGAAAGCCGGAAGTCTTCGGAAGCCACAGGGACACAATCATGGGCACATGGAATGTCAGGACCATGTACCAGAGCGGGAAGTCCGCCCAGATAATAACCCTACCATTTTTTGTGAAAATGGGTTCCCATATTTCTATTTATTCTAGGGCTCTGGAGTTGATGCGAATGTTTAGAACTCACCTTGTAACTAAGCTCTACAACTTAAAATAAAAAAGACATTTTCTAGAAACAGAGCCACTGGATGGAGAAAAAATGGGTTTCTACCAATAAAGTGGGTGCCGCCCCAAGTATCCACGGGATAAACTGGCACTGTCCGTGCGCTATCGTGTAGCTCATGTTTGCTTAACCCATTCAGCCCTGACGCACTACAGCAGGAGATGGGTCGACCATCATAATTCTAGGGTAGTGCCAGATTAGCTTGGCGCCTGTCGGCGCCAAGCTAATCTGGCACTGCCCTTAAATTATCATGGTCGATCCATCTCCTGCAACTGGTGCATAGTCATTAGATGACGCCTCCAAAATTTGGGAAATACGGCCTTCGGGCTGAATGAGTTAAATTACTCATTTGTTATCGCTGTCTTTTGTTCAGTCATGCCATGAGCTTTTGATGTCAACAGCATATTGTGCCACATTAACCCTTTGCCTGCCGGTAGCGGTTTTAGTGGCGATGTTTCCTACAGAAATCAACGTCGGTAGCGGTTTTAGTTGCCATGTTTCCTACAGAAATCAACGTCGGTAGCGGTCTTAGTGGCGATGTTTCCTACAGAAATCAACGTCGGTAGCGGTCTTAGTGGCGATGTTTCCTACAGAAATCAACGTCGGTAGCGGTTTTAGTGGCGACTTGTTTCCTACAGAAATCAACGTCGGTAGCGGTCTTAGTGGCGATGTTTCCTACAGAAATCAAAGCGACTAAAACCGCTACTGGCACGCAAAGTTTTAATAGGTATACACACATTAGGTATACACACATTAGGTATCCACACATTAGGTATCCACACATTAGGTATACACACATTAGGTATCCACCCATTAGGTATACACACATTAGGTATCCACACATTAGGTATCTACACATTAGTTTTCCACACATTAGGTATCCACACATTAGGTATCCACACATTAGTTTTCCACACATTAGGTATACACACATTAGGTATCCACACATTAGCTATCCACACATTAGGTATCCGCACATTAGGTATACACACATTTTAGTAACCAGTGAATGCAGCTTCAATGTTTTATTGTTCACTTCCAACAGTATGTTCCAACCCAACTCTGAGTGGCAATAAAGGGCACTTCTCATCCCCTGGATATCCTCAGCCCTACCCGAGTAATACGATATGTCAGTGGGTGATCACTGTGGCTCCCGCGCTGCGCATTGAGCTCAAGTTCGAGTCCATGGGCATTTACGGCTGGGGGAAATACTGTTATGGCCACGACGTCAAAATCTACGACAGTGCTACCGCGAATAACAGCAAGTTGCTCGAAACGTGAGTGCACATCACTGATGCAGACAAGCAGCCGGGGCCAGTTGCATGAGTGAAGTCAGTCCTGCGCCAGCCACTAAGCAAGGTGCGCCGCTATAGGGGTGAGTGTAGTGGCGCTATAGCGGAGCACCTTGCTTTGTGGCTTGTGCAGGACTCAGCTCACTCAAGCATCTGACCCCTCTCGGCCTATTTAGTCAGCCTGCGCACACATTTGAGTGTTATATTCAATAGTAATGGTACTTTCTAAAGCTGTAAAACAGCACATATTATAAAGCACTACTAAAGTTGTTGGTTTACAGACAGGTCTTGATGATTTACCGAGCGATGTCTTGCTTCATCTAAATGTACAACTGCGTACCTTTAACTCGAAATGTTTGCGCCAGACAGACTACGTATAGCCACTAACAAGTTTACGTTATACCGCTATAGAACCTTTCAATCAAACTTGTATGTAAAAACCCGCCCCACACCATATCTCTTAGTCTTACAGCGCGATGCTGTCTGGGATCGCATAGCGCACCCTAGGCAGCTGGCCAGATTAAGTGTGTGTTGCACGCAATGAAATTACTTGATTCCACTTGTGAATAGTTCTATAAAACATAGAAGTGGAGTATTTTCCTCGCTGGTTGACTGTGAATCAGACAGTTGCAGAAGTGTCAGCTGCTCGGTCTGACGGAAATGAAAGTATATAAACACTTCACTTCTATGTTGTAACAAAACTATGATAAAACAAATGATTATATAAACACTTCACTTCTATGTTGTAACAAAACTATGATAAAACAAATGATTATATAAACACTTCACTTCTATGTTGTAACAAAACTATGATAAAACAAATGTGCCGCTTTGAACAGCTGTATGTCCTTTCTGTCTCCAGCTACTGTGGCGTCACCGTTGTGCCTCCAGTGAAGTCGACCGGCAACGTTATGACCGTCGTGTTCACATCTGCCTATTATGACGACCAGTGGTATGAGTACAACAACTACAACGGTTTCAATGCTTCCTACACGACCTTTGATCCCATCGGTATGTTTCTTTATGGTCTTTCTGCATGGTCTTTCTGCATGGTCTTTCTGCGTGGTCTTTCTGCATGGTCTTTCTGCGTGGTCTTTCTGCATGGTCTTTCTGCATGGTCTTTCTGCGTGGTCTTTCTGCATGGTCTTTCTGCATGGTCTTTCTGCATGGTCTGATATTAATGTCAACATTTTCCATGTTTGAATCTGTGTTGTGAAGACAGCATTACATACAGTTCAGGTTTAGATCGACCATGGTAGTTCATGGGAACAGCGTGACGTCACTGTCACCGCTACATTATAGCTTTAACCCATTCAGCCCTGACGCACTACAGCAGGAGATGGATCGACCATGACAGGCGCCAAGCGAATCTGGCACTGCCCTTGAATTGTCATGGTCGATCCATCTCCTGCAACTTATGCATAGTCATTAGATGACGCCTCAAAAATTTGGGAAATACAGCCGTCGGACTGAATACGTTAACGATTCCTGCAGTGTCCGTTCAATGTATTGCAAACGTATCAACAATCGCGTTTTTGTTTCTTTGTTTATCCTTTTGCCTTAAAAAAAAAATCGGTTGATACGTTGTCCTAGTGCTATTGTAACACGATCACCATACGCTTCAGTATTCGGTGTAATATAGATAATATCATCGGCCGGCCTGTATAAACGCGCGCGCAGTCATGATGAATCATTTGAATCCTAGCCGTCAGCGCCGAAAGCTCTGCGACTAAACCGATGGATGACCTTCGGGACCCGACCCTTTAACTGATGCTGTGTCGCACGTAGGCAGCTGCAGTGCGTCATAATTACATTTTGACGTCAAGCGCAAATCGTGACGTTTCTCAGTGTAACGCACGCAGAGTCTCCCTGAGTCGCACGTACATACTCTCAACACAAGAGACGCACGCACCGCCACTGACTCAGCCGGGCTCATTCACGCGGTACAACTCAAACACTGTTTCTCTTTCTTCTGGGCTCTTTTACTCTTAACAAACAAATAACGTAAACTTGAAAGATTCTTTACACCATACACTTCTCACTACAAGCACATCAACACCGCATACACATACACAACGTAAAAGCCAGGCTAGGTCATTGTCCCCACAATCCAACCTGTTTCACTGGTGTTATCGTTCTGTGACGTTCCGTCCTTTCACGTCTAGGCGTGTCGTTCCTCGCGTCACACGCTTCTGAATAGTCTCCCGTTTCTCGTACCGTGGACGTCCTCCTGACTCGCTTCCGTAGTGCATTCTCTGGTGACCCGGGTGTCTTGGCAACGGTCGCTCACTCCTCGAGTGGTGATATGACCTCACGATAGGTTCCTCTGGCGGCAGCCTCCGTTGACTGACGTCTCGGCATCACGTCGCTCCGCTCCACACAAGAACTCTGTACACAAAGTCCTGACATCATAACACTTGCAACACACACACACAACTTGGATAATATGAGGTACTTACGTAACCTGGCTGATACAAATAATTCTCACACGTTCATTCACACACACGTGCTTCATAACACGAACTACTTTCGCAACACACCATAGTAACTCTGTCATTACATTGAAACAGACTATAGCCTGACACTCTCGCCATACGTTATTTCATACATTGGAAAAGACTATACTTAACACAACCACGTACTACCTTCATAAACAACTTAGGCATACACACCTCACATTCCTTAGTTATCCATCTCGGTAAATAACTACATAGGAAAATCACCAGTTATCTCTACGAAATTCCAAACCGACATAACTGAACCAAATCAACGCTACACAACCGGACTACATTTTACTAACGCATACTACCTTTAACTCAGCAGCTGTTAATAATACATATAAACCATACCTGAAATCTAGGTCTCAGAGTTTTGCAATACAGCTAGCATATCCAACATACGCCCGTCCACACTGACAGTATAGCCCGTACTAACTATCCTACAGATCTGTGCGCCTGAACTCTCGCTAAAACCCCGTGCAAAACGCTTTCCCCATGATTGCACGTGACCTCGTGCATGCACGGGATATTTGTGACAAGACAAACCGCTGACAAGACCGTATCATACAAAAACCCTGTGTGAACTCTATGCATGGGCATAGAGCTTCATCACACTCAGCTGCAAGCATCCATGTTTGTGCCTGTGAATAGCCCACATTTGTATCTATTCTGAGAGAAACCTAAATGCCGGCTTTCTAGATGCATCGTTCATCCATGCAGGAAAGTACATAATTACATCCTAACTTGGGAAAGTACATAATTATCCTAACTTGGGAAAGTACATAATTATATACACCGACCGGCACACACACACACACACACCTACTGTACATCAGTTTTCTCCCTTGCGTCTCTTCCCTACCGCACCGCTCACACACTTCGGCACACACACACTTACTCATACACCCTGCTGCACCCTCTTCCCGTCTTTCTCTTTCTTGTCCTCACAAATAATCATGCTCATCAGATACACACGCCAACAACTGCTATCTCTACGTCGCCATGCCACCCACTCCGCATCTGGTGTCGCCGACAGTGTTGCAGTCGCCTTACGCGGCATCCGATTGCGCAAGAGAGGCCGCAGGGGCGGAATTAGCAGAAGGCAGGACGCACAAACACACACACTACCACACACTTCTTCATCTCTTCCAATGCCCTTCCACCCCTTCCGCCTCCCCCCGCCTCCTCCCCCTTCCTTCTTCTCCTCCCTTTCTCATTCACTGCTCCATGCCCTCCTCGGCTGCCCACTCCCCCACCCTCATCCCCCTTCCTCCCCTCACCCCCTCCTCCTTCGCCTGCTTTCTCCTCCTCGTCCCCTCCTCCCCCTTTTTCCTCCCCGTCACCCTCCCCCTCCCTCTTCTTTTCCTACTCCCCTTCCTCTCCCCTCCCCCCCACCCCACCCTCCTCTCGCATCCTCTTTCTTACCCGGTTATCTTTCCCCGACTGTTCCTCCTCCCCACTCCACCCCTCACTCCTCTTTCCCCCCTCCATCCTCTCTCCCCCTTCCCTACCCTCCCCCTCCTCTGTCCTCTTCTTCGTCCGTTTCTTCTCCCTCTCCCTCTGCTGTCTCTTCCAACCTAAAACTGTGTCTATTCAATGCCCAGTCTGTCTGCAAAGATGGCAAAGCTGACGTGATTTCCGACTTCATTCTAGACAATGACCTAGATATTGTCGTGATCACCGAAACGTGGCTCCGCTCGGCTGGCGACGAACCCATCATCGCCAGCGTCACTCCGAGTGGCTACCGCCTGGCCTCCTTCCCGCGCACTTTCAGAGGGGGTGGCATTGCCATCATCTACAGGGACTGTCTTTCCGCTCACCTCTCCTTCTCTCAGTCTCTACCTTTTGCTCATCCCTCCTTTGAATCTGTCGAGGCCGTAGCAACACTCCCTGGCCAGTCCCTCATTTTCTCATGTATCTATCGCCCCCTCCAAGCTCTCAAAACAAACTCACAAACTCCATGTTCCTCACCGAGTTCGACCTCCTCCTCGACCACTACAGCACACGACCCGGAAAACACATCCTTCTAGGCGACTTTAACTTCCACTTTGACAAACCCGACCACCCTGACACAAAACGCCTCTGCACGTCACTTTCAAACCACAATCTTACACAACACATCACTAAACCCACCCACCGACTTGGCCACACCCTCGACTGGATCATCACCCGCACCTCCGATCAACTCTTTCTCGACTCTGACACCTCCACTGTGCTTCCCTCTGACCACTTCGCTATTCTCGTCTCCCTCAATCTACCTCCCCCGAAAAAAACCAAGCTCGTTGTCTCTCGCCGCAAACTAAAATCTGTCAACCGCGAGAGCTTCTTCGACGAAGCTGTCGACCTTCTCTCGGACCCCGCCCCCTCTCCCGATCTTGCATCCCATTTCGATTCCTCCCTTCGAAAACTTCTAGACACCCATGCCCCTGTCACCACCTGCTCCATACCCAACCGACTCCCCTCGCCCTGGCTCACTGATGATATAGCTGAGGCCAAGCGCGATCGCCGACAAGCGGAACGCCTCTGGCGCTCAACTGACCTCACCGTTCACAGACAGATCTTCCAAACAACTAGATCCAAAGTCTGCAAAATGATCGCCGAATCTAAACGCAAACACCTTCAAAACCAAATCCTGGAATCCACCTCTTCCAAAACCCTCTACGCCACCATGAACACACTCCTAGGCACTTCTAAAGACTCTCCTCTCCCCAACACACACAGCAAAGAAGAACTCCCGTCTGCTTTCTCTACCTATTTTTCGGACAAAATCCAAAATCTGCGCGACACACTCGACACCCTGCCTCCTCCGCCTTGCCCTCCCGACCCCACCTTTTCCGGCACTCCCCTCTCGTCCTTCCGCCCCGTCTCTCAGGATGAAGTCCTCAAGACCATAAAGTCCATGCCCTTCAAAACCTGCGAACTTGACCCCCTCCCAGCTTCTCTCTACCGTGACGGCCTTCCAAAACTTCTACCCTTCATTACCGACATCATCAACGCATCTCTAGAAAACGGCTCCGTCCCCGATATCTTCAAGTCCGCCATCGTCCGTCCTCTCCTCAAAAAACACAACCTCGACCCAAACGAACTCAAGAACTATCGCCCAGTCTCCAATCTCTCTTTCCTGTCCAAGCTTCTTGAGAAGGTTGTTCTCAACCAGCTCAACCTCCATCTCACCGACAACAACCTCCTCAGTCCATTCCAGTCTGCCTATCGCAAACATCACAGCACTGAAACAGCCCTTCTACATATCTTAAACGAGCTGCTTCTCTCCACCGACTCTGGCAACATCTCCCTTCTTACACTACTCGATCTCTCTGCTGCCTTTGACACTATAGACCACTCTATCCTCCTCCACCGACTCCACCACTCCTTCGGCATCACTGACTCTGCTCACTCCTGGTTTCTCTCCTACCTCTCCGACAGACAGCAGTCCGTCACCATCAACGGCGTCTCTTCCAACCCGGTAACGCTCTCCTGCGGAGTTCCACAGGGATCCGTCCTGGGCCCGGTCCTTTTCACACTCTACACCTCTCCTCTGTCGAGCATCATCCAGTCTCACCGCATACACCACCACCTCTACGCTGACGACTCACAACTGCAAGACAATGACAAACTCGACAACACTCAGTCACTACTGACTCGCACGGCTGACTGCTACGAAAACGTGAAAAACTGGATGACAGCAAACAAACTGAAACTGAACGACGACAAAACGGAAGCCATGCTGGTAGGCACTCGCCAGAAACTCTCCCAGCTCCCTCCCTCTCTCCACCTTCAACTCGATAGCACCCCCATCTCCCTCTCTGACTCGGCCAAGAACCTCGGCGTCATCCTCGATTCCTCTCTGTCCATGACCAGCTTCGTCTCCGCCACGACCCAGGCATGCTATTTCCACCTCCGCCGCATCAGTCAGATCAGAAAATACCTCACTACCGAAGCTGCCACCAAACTTGCTGTCTCTCTCATCTTATCTCGCATCGACTATTGCAACTCTCTCCTTTCCGGTCTCCCTCACTCCACCATCTTCACTCTCCAGCGCGTCCAGAACAATGCTGCCCGCCTCGTCCTCAGAAAGAAAAAAATCCGACCACATCACACCCCTGCTCAAACTCCTCCACTGGCTCCCAATCCCCCAACGCATCCAATACAAAGTTCTGTCTCTCTGCTACAAATCCCTGAACAACTGCGCTCCTGCCTATCTCTCTAACTTACTTCACCCCTACACACCTTCCCGCTCTCTCCGCTCTGCCTCCGACCCTCTCCGCCTCCACATCCCTCGCACCAAACTTAACACTTTCGGCCCCCGCTCCTTCTCCGTCTACGGTCCATCCACCTGGAACACTCTCCCACTCTCTCTCCGTCAGAAACACTCTCTCTCCTCCTTCCAGTCCGCCCTCAAAACTCACCTCTTTCAACAGTTTTAGCACTATATCACCACACTCCCCACCCCAAGCTGACCGTCGTAATGTATTTCACTGTTTGTGGTACGTGAGTCATTGTCTAAAGCGTGCGCATGCGTGCGCGAGTTGTGAGTGTGCGCTTAGAGTTATAATTATTATAAGATAAGCGCATTATAAATACCGTAATTATTATTATTATTATTATATCCTAACTTGGGAAAGTACATAATTATCCTAACTTGGGAAAGTACATAATTATATCCTAACTTGGGAAAGTACATAATTATATCATAACTTGGGAAAGTACATAATTATACCCTAACTTGGGAAAGTACATAATTATATCATAACTTAGGAAAGTACATAATTATCCTAACTTGGGAAAGTACATAAATATACCCTAACTTGGGAAAGTACATAATTCTATCCTAACTTGTCTTCTCGTAATTGGATTATGCTGTTTTATTGTGCTCAGTGAGTTATTACGTTTCCTTTTAACCCCTTCACTGCCAAAAAACACCCAAATACAAGAGGTATGGATCCTCATGAGCCCCGCATTTTCGGGGGCTCATGAGAGTCTTTGTATCTTGCTAAAATCATTTTGTAACCATCTTACTTTGACGGCTGGGGATTGCAAAGCTTGATTTAAAAGACACAATATGCGTCAGCTGCTAGTGAAGGGGTTGCTTAATGAAAGGGTTAATCAGTAGATCCGAATGTCATTATCCTGTTTATTTGCTGAATTATCCTGTTTATTTGCTGAATTATCCTGTTTATTTGCTGAATTATCCTGTTTATTTGCTGAATTATCCTGTTTATTTGCTGAATTATCCTGTTTAATTGCTGCTTTTTGTGATTGCAGACCCAGCGGTTATTCAAAAACGTGAGTAGTATTACTTTTATTTCATTTTGCTGCATTTAACGCTGCTTGTGTTTAATGAAGTTTTTGTTTAACTTCTGAATTTCCGTTTGCTTGTTTGTGTCAGAGAAATAATAATAATAATAATAATAATAATAATAATAATAATAATAATGATACATAGTATTTATATGGCGCATTTCTCATATTTCTCATATTTATAATATAACTCAATGCACAGGACATAGCCGCGAACTGAACCCAACAAGCACGCTCATGTGAATCACGCACATTCACTCACACACTGTACATAAATACATAACATTCATGTGGTGCTAATGGCAAGCTCAAGCAAGTTACTGAATTTTTTGGGGGAAATTTAAATCGTTTTTGTTTATTTTTTAAATTTGATTAAGTGGACTGAAATTAATACCAAATTCGAGAGAATGTGTAGAGTGTTCTAGAATACCTGTGTTATTTGAAATGATGACCAGTTTTATTTTTGAAATTGATGTTGTTGATGACTGTTTTAGTTTTTCTTCTACTGTTTCTTCTTGACCTTCTTGTTGCTTGTTGTGTCAAACTCATTCTTTGATTCACAGTCGGAAACTGTAACGCGTATGCCTCCATCAGTGTGAGTTCAAAATCGGTCAATAACAGGCATATATACTCTCATGAGTCATGCAGGCATATATACTCTCATGAGTCATGCAGGCATATATACTCTCATGAGTCATGCAGGCATATATACTCTCATGAGTCATGCAGGCATATATACTCTCATGAGTCATTCAGGCATATATACTCTCATGAGTCATGCAGGCATATATACTCTCATGAGTCATTCAGGCATATATACTCGCATGAGTCATGCAGGCATATATACTCTCATGAGTCATGCAGGCATATATATTCTCATGAGTCATGCAGGCATATATACTCTCAAGAGTCATGCAGGCATATATACTCTCATGAGTCGTGCAGGCATATATACTCTCATGAGTCGTGCAGGCATATATACTCTCATGAGTCGTGCAGGCATATATACTCTAATGAGTCATGCAGGCATATATACTCTCATGAGTCGTGCAGGCATATACTCTCATGAGTCATGCAGTTGCAGGGACAGGCATATATACTCTCATGAGTCATGCAGTTGGAGGGACAGGCATATAATTATACTTTCATGAGTCATGCAGTTCCATGAGTCATGCAGTTGGAGGGACAGGCATATATACTCTCATGAGTCATGCAGTTGCAGTGACAGGCATATATACTCTCATATAATTATACTTTCATGAGTCATGCAGGCATATATACTCTCATGAGTCATTCAAGCAGTTGCAGTGACAGGCATATATACTCTCATATAATTATACTCTCATGAGTCATGCAGGCATATATACTCTCATGAGTGATTCAGGCATATATACTCTCATGAGTCATGCAGGCATATATACTCTCATGAGTCATGCAGGCATATATACTCTCATGAGTCGTGCAGGCATATATACTCTCATGAGTCGTGCAGGCATATATACTCTCATGAGTCGTGCAGGCATATATACTCTCATGAGTCGTGCAGGCATATATACTCTCATGAGTCATGCAGTTGCAGTGACAGGCACATATACTCTCATGAGTCATGCAGTTGGAGGGACGCATGAAAATCTATGCCTAGAGAGTATAAGTGGCATAAAACTGCACAATGGCTTAAAAAAAATAAAAAAAAAATAAAAAAACACCTCTCACCATTTCAAAAATACATATGGTGAAAATTGTATCATGTCTTAAACCTTTTAGCCCCTACACCCTATAGCAGGAGATGGATCGACCATCATAATTCAAGGGTAGTGCCAGTTTAGCTTGGCGCCAGGAGGCGCCAAGTTAATCTGGCACTATCCTTGAATTATCATGGTCAATCCATCCCCTGCAACTGGTACGTAGTCGTTAGGCAACACCTCCACAATTTGAGAAATGTGACATTGGGGCTGAAAGGGTTGACCTTCTTTCAGAACTGTTTCCATACGGCGCAAACGCTTCGGATACCCGCTTGGTCTTCACCTACGACAACGACGCCAAGCAAGTGTACATTGACTCAGGCTTTCCCTTCCACAATAAACTGGAAAATGATATGTTTGTAAGTTGTTTCATCCTTTTTCTGTGTAGATTCATTTTAGTATTTATTTTCTTCCCTTTCTGCTCTTTTCCTCAGGCGGTCTGACCGAAACCCAGACCAAAATAAGGCTGCCAAATGTCAAACATTTATTTTTAAGAAAACAGCAACGGAAGCCCGACAATTCCACAAAAACAAATCACTAGGCCTTCCCATTAAACAACAGATCCTCGAACCAACGTCGGTCGCAGTAAGCTGTTTGGTTTTTACTTCTAAACAAACCGGAAATGATGATGATGATGATGATGTGTGTGTGTGTGTGTGTGTGCGTGTGTAGATTGGATCTAACGGGCTGGTGTCGTTTGGATCTCTCTACACGTACCCGTATCTCAGCTGGTACAACAAGATGGTGTGCGTCTACGCCTCGTACATTGATACCAGGACCTCTTCTGGAGGTAACGCAGTTGCTGTTGTTTTTTTTTATATTATTATTACGCAAATATAATGTGCTGCTGTTAAAATATATTTATTTGATTTTTATTTGAGCGCGTTCTCATGACCAAAGTCCATTAACTCATTCAACCCGTCGGCCGTATTTTCTAAATTTTGAAGGCGTCATCTAATGACTATGCACCTGTTGCAGGAGATGGATCGACCATTGTGATGAAACTCTATGCTCATGCATAGTGTTCACACAGTAGGGTTAGTACGGTACAGTAGTTGTCAACGGTTTGTTTTGTGCCGATAGTCCGTGAGGCCCGTGGTCCACGTGGAATTTTTAAGACACGGTTAATACGGGAAGTTTTAGTGAGTTCTAGGCGGAAGCTCAGTCTGTCAGAGGGCTAAATACATTAGTAGGGGACTTTACTGTCAGCTTGGACAGATGTGTGTGAGATACCTAGCCCGTATTCCAAGACTCTGAAACCTAGAATTCAGGTATGTTTCTATATATGTATTATTGATAGTTGCTTAGTTAAAGACGGTATGCGTTGGTAAGAGTAATTCGGTTGTATAGCGTTGTTTGGTTTGGTTTAGTTATGTGGGTTTGGAATTCAGTGAGATAACCGGTGCTTTTGGTATACAGTTATTTACCGAGATGGATAACTAAAAGAATGTGAGGTGTGTGTGCCAAGTCGCTATGAAGGTAGTACGTGGTTGGTTAAGCATAGTCTTTTCCAGTGTATAGAGAAATGTATAGCGAGAGTGTTAGGTTATAGTCTGTTCCAAGGTAGTGACAGTTATGGGGGTGTTACGAAAGTAGACAGGTTATGGAACACGTGTGTGTGTGAATGAACGTGTGAGTTATTTGTATCAGCCAGGTTACGTAATGTTTCTCATGTTATCCAATATGTTGTGTGTTTAGCAAGTGTTACGATTTGGGACCTTGTTGTTTAGAGTGCTTGTCGGAGAGAGAGAGCGACGGACGCCGAGACGTCAGTCACCAGGACCTAAAGCGAGGTCATCTCTCCAGCTCTTCACTCGGGGAGTGAGCGGCCGGTGCCAAGACACTTGGGTCACAGCGAAGAGACAGTGCGAGTAACGAGGACGTCCACGATACGAGAGACAGGACGACTCGAAGAGCGTACGAGAAAGGACTTGCACGCCTAGACGTGAGTAGGACTTGACTGTAACCAGGCGAGAACACCAAACAGGTTGGATAGTGAGAAACTAATACCT
Organism: Semisulcospira habei; assembly: GCA_036245525.1. Lineage (NCBI taxonomy): Eukaryota > Metazoa > Mollusca > Gastropoda > Semisulcospiridae > Semisulcospira > Semisulcospira habei. Next base: position 343,570,175 of record BTPG01000001.1, on the reverse strand, counting down.
AGCCTGGCAGTGATATTGTGTGTATGTGGATGTGGTGTTAAGACGTGATAGTGGGAAAGGAGTGGTGTATATAGTTGTGATAGTTTGTGAGCATTCTTTTTATATTGTTTATTTTGTATAAAAGTTCCGTTAGAAAGGAAGCCCGTGTGTTGCGTTTTACCGCATGAATGCGCCCGTCTGAGTCAGTGGCGGTGTATGCGTCTGTTGTGCGAGAGTCTGTGCGTACGACTGGGGGCAAGTCTGCGTGCGTTACACCATGATAATTCAAGGGCAGTGCCAGGATAGCTTGGCGCCGACAGACGCCAAAAAGTTCAATATTATAGCTGCATCGCTTGTTGTATATGTAACACGTTCAGATATTTAATTGTATTGTTTTCCTAATCTGCAATCACCATTTTGGCTGTCGGTAACAGTTTTCTCACGGTAGTTCCTACATGATTCATCGCGACAAAACCACTATCGACAGGATTCCTACATGACTCATCGCGACAAAACCACTATCGACAGGATTCCTACATGACTCATCGCGACAAAACCACTATCGACAGGATTCCTACATGACTCATCGCGACAAAACCACTATCGACAGGATTCCTACATGACTCATCGTGACAAAACCACTATCAACAGGATTCCTACATGACTCATAGCGACAAAACCACTATCGACAGGCAAAGCGTTAAAAGTTACATAGTGAATTACCCGCGATTGTGCTCATAACGCGAATTACCCGCGATTGTGCTCATACCGTGCAGGACTTATTGACTGGACGCTTGTGAGTTTTCAGTCCTTGCCACTAAACGTACCTGCGCTGGTCCGTGGTGTACGAGTGGGCTGGTCCGTGACTCGATGTACGTGTGGGCTGGTCCGTGATGTACGTGTGGGCTGGTCCGTGGTGTACGTGTGGGCTGGTCCGTGATGTACGTGTGGGCTGGTCCGTGGTGTACGTGTGGGCTGGTCCGTGATGTACGTGTGGGCTGGTCCGTGATGTACGTGTGGGCTGGTCCGTGGTGTACGTGTGGGCTGGTCCGTGGTGTACGTGTGGGCTGGTCCGTGGTGTACGTGTGGGCTGGTCCCTGAATGTACGTGTGGGCTGGTCCGTGGTGTACGTGTGGGCTGGTTCGTGGTGTACGTGTGGGCTGGTCCGTGGTGTACGTGTGGGCTGGTCCGTGATGTACGTGTGCGCTGGTCCGTGGTGTACGTGTGCGCTGGTCTGTGACTCGATGTACGTGTGTGCTGGTCCGTGTCCCAAAGCACAGACCAGCGCAAGTTTAATGAAGAAGATGAAAGGCACTGGAAGTTACTTGTAGAGGTTTTAGTGACGAAAACCTGCCGCAGAGAGGGCGGTATTAGTATGTAGGCACTTGAAACCATGCCTTACAGTTTTGTACGAACTTCTGTTGTTAGTTAAATTTGTAAGAAAATTAAAACACATTTAAACAAATCCCATCTGTTCTTTCTTTGCTATATGTTTTGTTTCGCCGTTTTCTTCTTGTAATAATTAATTCATTCAATTAGTAAATTATTCAATCATAAATTAATTCAAATGTCATTTCACATAGCATTCTTTAATTAATAAATAATAAATTGGTGTATGCATTAATTCTCAAACAATCACACATTCCGTTTTTTGTCTCCAGTCCGTTTCAAGGGAACTCTCGATAACAATTTTGTGACAACCAGACACACACATGCTAGCAAGAGTCATAGGTCCTCATGAGCCACACCCGCACCTACAGCGGCTCATGAGGATCTACGCCTCTTGCATTTGTGGGTACTGACATTGTTCCGGCACTGACATAGTTACAGTTGTGACATAGTTACAGTTGTGACAGAGTTACACTTGTGACATAGTTACAGTTGTGACAGAGTTACACTTGCGACATAGTTACAGTTGTGACATAGTTACAGTTGTGACATAGTTACAGTTGTGACATAGTTACACTTGTGACATAGTTACAGTTGTGACATAGTTACAGTTGTGACAGAGTTACACTTGTGACATAGTTACAGTTGTGACATAGTTACAGTTGTGACAGAGTTACAGTTGTGACATAGTTACAGTTGTGACAGAGTTACACTTGTGACATAGTTACAGTTGTGACAGAGTTACACTTGTGACATAGTTACAGTTGTGACATAGTTACAGTTGTGACAGAGTTACACTTGTGACAGAGTTACACTTGTGACATAGTTACAGTTGTGACATAGTTACAGTTGTGACATAGTTACAGTTGTGACATAGTTACAGTTGTGACATAGTTACAGTTGTGACATAGTTACAGTTGTGACAGAGTTACACTTGTGACATAGTTACAGTTGTGACATAGTTACAGTTGTGACAGAGTTACACTTGCGACATAGTTACAGTTGTGACATAGTTACACTTGCGACATAGTTACAGTTTTGTTTTACTTTAATATTTAGGTGTCTACTATCATGTATATGATGGTGAGACTGGGGACGAGGCGGTTCTGGAGAAAGCTACAAAGGAGGTGCGAGAGTACAGCCAATCAGATTCTTTCAACGCCAGCCTCGTCATCACAGTCACGTGGGAGCGCGTGCAGCAGAGAGACTACTACTACTATTACTACTACTACAATCAGCCGGTAATTTACTATCATGTGGTAGCAATCAGATTTTCCGAATTGCAGGGTAAGTAATGTAAAAAAAAAAAAAAAAAGAAGCGAGTGACGATCGACGTCGACAAACTGATAACCAAGCAGCCAAGCAAGCAAGCAATTAACTAACCACCCAACCAACCAACCAGCCAGCCAGCCAGCCAACCAACCAACCAACCAACCAAATCAAAACAAATAAAAAACATACAAGCGAGCAAACAAACGTTGAAGAGTTACCTCCCATCACATCTGCCACAACGCAACTTAAATTATTTTACTAACATTGTATACTTTCGATGACTGTCCGCGACTTGCATATTATGCATATATTTCATGATTTGCATATACCTCAGTGCAGCTATCCAATACTACTCACTCAGTGCAACTATCCAATACTACTCACTCAGTGCAGCTATCCAATACTACTCACACAGTGCAGCTATCCAATACTACTCACTGATCCACTGTGTTAGGTGGTGCGAAACTGACCATTTGAGTTTTGAGCACCACACAAGCACTCCTTTAGCACCACACAAGCACTCCTGTCTTTTTCTGTCTCCAGGCTGTTCAAGGGGAGGCAACGTTTCAAGCAGCATTCATCACTGACGGAGGAACATCCTACGTGCTGGTTTACCACAAGGACGGCGCCATGAACTGGCACAACAGCCGCGGGTGGCCCTACATCACCATGGGGATATCGCTGGGTACGGGAGACTACATGGACACAAAGAATGTCCAACAGTCGTTCTACTCTTACACTGACGAGGCGTACAAAATCGACAAAATGAAAGGAAATGCAGGTAAGCAAATTAAGGAAATGCAGGTAAGCAAATGAAAGGAAATGCAGGTAAGCAGTGTGTGCTACCCCTCATTTGAGTTGACACGTGTTTGCTTCCAGGACTGAAAGTCTTCCTCCATAGAACGGAAGTCATTTAGTTTTCTGAGTACAAGGGTGAACAGATGGTCTATGTATGTTTATTTAGACATATACCAGTGGGGTATACTTTCAATCTACTTTAACTCATTGTAGCCCATCACCGAAATCCCCAAATTTTGCTGTTGTCCTCTGAAGACTGCATTGCAGTGCAGGACACAGATCGACCATGATAGTTCAAGGGTGATGCCAGAATAGCTTGGCGCCCACAGGCGCCAAGCTGTTCTGGCATCACCCTTGAACTATCATGGTCGATCAATATCTTTCTGTGGTGCGTCTGGGGTAGAATGAGTTAAAGCTGAACCACATTGTCAGTAGATTAACTCATTCGGGTCGCGCCGCATGCGGATACGCGGCATAAAGCGGCACGTCTCAAATGTGTTAGAAAAGGTACGCCGCATAAACAGCGCATGCACCAAACGCACAGGCCAGCACACGTGTCCCGCCCGTGTCTGCGTTCATGGGGAAGAAGAGAGAGAATCAAAACAACGCAACAGGACAATGACGCGGTCGTGATTTGACGTCAGCTGTTAAAAGGTTAATATGAAAAGAGCAAACGTAGCAGTCTTCTCTGCTGATATAAAGCTGAGCACCTGATTTAGCCCGAACGCCCTACAGCAGGAGATGGATTGACCATGATAATTCAAGGGTATTGCCAGATTAGCTTGGCGTCATCAGGCGTCAAGCTAATCTGTTATTACCCTTGAATTATCATGGTCGATCCATCTCCTGCAACTGGCACATGGTCGTTAGGTGACGTGTCCAAATGTTTGGAAATTGGGCCGTGGGGGTATATAGGTTAACTCCAACACGAAGTCATAATTTTATACTTCTGAATAAAGCGTTAAAAAACGAGTCAGAAAATATTTTAAAATCATTTTATGATCTCTACTTCAGGTCGTCTCGGCACGTGGATCTACAAACTGGGAGAAGGCATTGTGAACCCGGAGGAGGCCTGCAGACAGTGGTACAAGAAGAACAAGAAACTGATGGACGTGCGAGAAGCTAAGTTTGCCAATCTCCCGGAGTGCCCATGCTCTCTCCGTGACGCCTGGAGGCGAGCTAGGTTCACGTGGACTTGGAGTCGCTATGACTACGAAAACAGGTTCGAGTGTTACAGACTCAGCAGATCGGCCAGTCAGCAATACGCTCCCTATGGGAAGGTGAGTTGGGTTGCTTATTTTGAAAGCAGCACAACGCTGTTACCTGAACAACAGACAACTGCAAGAGGTATAGATCCTCATAAGCCCCCGCAGCTGCACTAACTTACCGCAGTTGCGCGGGCTCATGAGGATCTCTGCCTTTTGCAGTTGGATCGATTGTGTTCACTTTGAGAAAAAAATTGAGAAACCCGATCCGACTGCATATGACTTTTTTCTTTAATGTAAAATGGTGTAAACTAATGCGAGGTTGTTTGTTTCACTACATATTGACGGTGCGGATACTTTACGCAGGAGTGCTGCTATTCCTGGGACTAATTCGAGGTTGTTTATTTCACTACATATTGACGGTGCTGATACTTTACGCAGGAGTGCTGCTATTCCTACGACTGGTCTAACAGCGCCACGTACATGCAATTGATTGTGGACCCTCCTTACGCTGGGGCGGCCCAGGCCTACAACCCCAGCCTTTTCTCCCAGCGGGACCCGCATCAGACGGAGGACAGGGACCCCCACGACTGGTGCTGCCTGCAGGGGGCGCCACAAAGGTTTTGCCGCAAGTACTACGAAGTCCGTCCCATTGGGGCATGTCGCGCTAACATCCCCTTCAGATTCTGTAAGTCATTATCATCAACATCACCACCACTATCGTCATCATCATTGGCATCATTACCACCACGATCAGCGCAATATTGTGCTCTCTGTATGAAATCCAGACCAGCAAAGTGGCCGACAAGTTTTTACAATTAAAGACTCAATTTACGAAATGTTTAAATTAACAAACAAAAGAAAGAATACCCCCACCCCACCAAAAAAGATAAGTGGCTATTGCATTTATGTTGTTTTTTAAAAGAAAATCAGAAAAATTATTGAATTGTTTTATCTTTTTTTTCCAAAGCTCTGTGAAGTATTTTTCAGTTGTCCGCGTTACGTCATATCCTGTATTATCTTTTGTAGCCTGGATGTTCGGAGACCCTCACATCGGCACGCTTGACGGGGCTCAGTACACTTTCAACGGATGGGGAGAATACACCATGACGAAAGTGAACACGTCAAACGTGGCCTTCATCCTCCAAGGTCGCACAGGGCTAGCCCAGACCGAGGCTGGAGCCTTGACCAATGCCACAGTTTTCACAGCTTTCGGGGCGGAGGAGAACGGTGTGAGGGTGTTTGTTGGATTGGACCCAAGCACAAATAAGTGTAAGTGATGATTTTTTTTACAATAAGTTTCATTCTAGTTTAACCCCATGCGCATGCAACCACCCTACCCATATGTGGTAAACTCAACCACCCTACCCATATGTGGTAAACTCAACCACCCTACCCATATGTGGTAAACTCAACCACCCTACCCATATGTGGTAAACTCAACCACCCTACCCATATGTGGTAAACTCAACCACCCTACCCATATGTGGTAAACTCAACCACCCTACCCATATGTGGTAAACTCAACCACCCTACCCATATGTGGTAAACTCAACCACCCTACCCATATGTGGTAAACTCAACCACCCTACCCATATGTGGTAAACTCAACCACCCTACCCATATGTGGTAAACTCAACCACCCTACCCATATGTGGTAAACTCAACCACCTTTCCTATCTGTGGTAAACTCAACCACCCTACCCATCTGTGGTAAACTCAACCACCCTACCCATCTGTGGTAAACTCAACCACCCTACCCATATGTGGTAAACTCAACCACCCTACCCATACGTGGTAAACTAAGTCGCGGCGAGCCTCATCCAGATACGCGGTTTAAAGCCGCGTATCCTCCGACTCGCCGCGAATGGGTGAGTGTTTCACCGCCAGCGGCTTGCAGGACGTATCTGAAAATATCTGATTTACTGCAGGAGATCTGCACGAGTTATAGCAATGATACATGTATCAACAAGAGGCGTCGATCTGCCTGGGTCCCCGCAGCACTTGGCGCTGTTGGCTGTTGTTTACTGACATTGAAAGGCAATGGATTCCATACCTCATTAATTTTTTTCGCCTGCCTCAGTTTTAGGCGGATCGGAATATCGCCAAAGGCGGATCGGAATATCGCCAAATCGGGGATCGGAATATCGCCAAATCGGGGATCGGAATATCGCCAAATCGGGGATCGGAATATCGCTAAATCGGGGATCGGAATATCGCCAAATCGGGTATCGGAATATCGCCAAATCGGGGATCGGAATATCGCCAAAGGCGGATCGGAATATCGCCAAATCGGGGATGTAACGCGATCAGATTGGCTCCGAAGTAGATACAATCGGGGATGTAACGCGATCAGATTGATGGCTCCGAAGTAGATACAATCGGGGATGTAACGCGATCAGATTGGCTCCGAAGTAGATACAATCGGGGATGTAACGCGATCAGATTGATGGCTCCGAAGTAGATACAATCGGGGATGTAACGCGATCAGATTGATGGCTCCGAAGTAGATACAATCGGGGATGTAACGCGATCAGATTGATGGCTCCGAAGTAGATACAATCGGGGATGTAACGCGATCAGATTGATGGCTCCGAAGTAGATACAATCGGGGATGTAACGCGATCAGATTGACGGCTCCGAAGTAGATACAATCGGGGATGTAACGCGATCAGATTGATGGCTCCGAAGTAGATACAATCGGGGATGTAACGCGATCAGATTGATGGCTCCGAAGTAGATACAATCGGGGATGTAACGCGATCAGATTGATGGCTCCGAAGTAGATACAATCGGGGATGTAACGCGATCAGATTGATGGCTCCGAAGTAGATACAATCGGGGATGTAACGCGATCAGATTGATGGCTCCGAAGTAGATACAATCGGGGATGTAACGCGATCAGATTGATGGCTCCGAAGTAGATACAATCGGGGATGTAACGCGATCAGATTGATGGCTCCGAAGTAGATACAATCGGGGATGTAACACGATCAGATTGATGGCTCCGAAGTAGATACAATCGGGGATGTAACGCGATCAGATTGATGGCTCCGAAGTAGATACAATCGGGGATGTAACGCGATCAGATTGATGGCTCCGAAGTAGATACAATCGGGGATGTAACACGATCAGATTGATGGCTCCGAAGTAGATACAATCGGGGATGTAACGCGATCAGATTGATGGCTCCGAAGTATATACAATATCAGCAGTTAGCCCTGTGGCCGACTTCCGGCCCTAGTGGGCTCGCCGGCCAACTAAAGCTGGTGTCGAACAGAGGACATTTTGCTCGCTGTGTCTTTCTTCTGTATACGCTTATGCAATTTTAGCGCCACAATAACGAGCAAACCAATAACGATGGCCGGTTTTATGGCTTGCACGTATCTCGATGTAATGAAGATGACCTCTGACCTGTGTTTTACTTGACCAACCCCGATAGCAAGAGATATTTGGGCCCACGACGGCCCGAGGACTTTTGCGCCGGGATTTGGTCGCTTGGCGTTTTAAAACGATCCTACACCGTGTACTCATTGAGGTCGCTTGGCGTTTTAAAACGATCCTACACCGTGTACTCATTGAGGTCGCTTGGCGTTTTAAAACGATCCTACACCGTGTACTCATTGAGGTCGCTTGGCGTTTTAAAACGATCCTACACCGTGTACTCATTGAGGTCGCTTGGCGTTTTAAAACGATCCTGCACAGTGTACTCATTGAGGTCGCTTGGCGTTTTAAAACGATCCTGCACAGTGTACTCATTGAGGTCGCTTGGCGTTTTAAAACGATCCTACACAGTGTACTCATTGAGGTCGCTTGGCGTTTTAAAACGATCCTCCACAGTGTACTCATTGAGGTCGCTTGGCGTTTTAACTCATTCTACCCCAACACCGAAATCCTTAAATGTTGCCGTTGTCCTCTGAAGACTGCAGTGCAGTGCAGGACACCGATCGACCATGATAGTTCAAGGGTGACGCCAGAATAGCTTGGCGCCCATAGGCGCCAAGCTATTCTGGCATCACCCTTGAACTACCATGGTCGATCCATATCTTCCTGTGGTGTGTCTGGGGTAGAATGAGTTAAAACGATCCTGCACAGTGTACTCATTGAGGTCGCTTGGCGTTTTAAAACGATCCTGCACAGTGTACTCATTGTTCTTCCTGCTGTGGCTGCTATTTCTTAAACGTAAATGGCTATCTCACAATAACCTAAGCTCGCACTTTGGTACACAGCCATGATCATCTACGCTAACGGGACGGACTACAGCCTGCGATTCCAACAGGAGACAACCCTGTCGGTGGACACAGACGGCTTCACGCTGGTCAGGGACAACAACAGCATGGTCATCGCCTTTCCTTCGCGTGGGTTATATTGTGATTTTTTTTTCTCTCGTTTATGAACAAGGGCTAAGAAAACATAGGGATAGTGTGTGAAACGAGAGTTTCAGGAAAGTCGTGGTCTTTTACATCAACATTGTAATACATTTGTCATTTTGCAAACGAAGAAAGATTCCTGAATTCACACTCCAACATGATCCTTTAAAGGCACTAACAGAATAAGTAGTGAGTGAGTCAGTCAGTCAGCCAGTCAGCCAGTCGCTAGTTAGTTTTGGCGGTATGGGGTTACAGCCCAGGGGACTGTATCTCTGTGTGGTTGCAGACTGCAGAGGGAACCTGATGGAATACGATAGGTCGAGGGTATTAGTATATTACTATTATAGACGCCGCACGGTTTTCGTTTTACTGAACGATTTCAGTGACTTTTGCTGACCTTGGCTGAATATCCCTTTGACTTCTATAGTCGTGTTATATACATATTGGCTGAATATCCCTTTGACTTCTATAGTCGTGTTATATACATATTGGCTGAATATCCCTTTGACTTCTATAGTCGTGTTATATACATATTGGCTGAATATCCCTTTGACTTCTATAGTCGTGTTATATACATATTGGCTGAATATCCCTTTGACTTCTATAGTCGTGTTATATACATATTGGCTGAATATCCCTTTGACTTCTATAGTCGTGTTATATACATATTGGCTGAATATCCCTTTGACTTCTATAGTCGTGTTATATACATATTGGCTGAATATCCCTTTGACTTCTATAGTCGTGTTATATACATATTGGCTGAATATCCCTTTGACTTCTATAGTCGTGTCATATACATATTGGCTGAATATCCCTTTGACTTCTATAGTCGTGTCATATACATATTGGCTGAATATCCCTTTGACTTCTATAGTCGTGTCATATACATATTGGCTGAATATCCCTTTGACTTCTATAGTCGTGTCATATACATATTGGCTGAATATCCCTTTGACTTCTATAGTCGTGTCATATACATATTGGCTGAATATCCCTTTGACTTCTATAGTCGTGTCATATACATATTGGCTGAATATCCCTTTGACTTCTATAGTCGTGTCATATACATATTGGCTGAATATCCCTTTGACTTCTATAGTCGTGTCATATACATATTGGCTGAATATCCCTTTGACTTCTATAGTCGTGTCATATACATATTGGCTGAATATCCCTTTGACTTCTATAGTCGTGTCATATACATATTGGCTGAATATCCCTTTGACTTCTATAGTCGTGTTATATACATATTGGCTGAATATCCCTTTGACTTCTATAGTCGTGTTATATACATATTGGCTGAATATCCCTTTGACTTCTATAGTCGTGTTATATACACATTGGCTGAATATCCCTTTGACTTCTATAGTCGTGTTATATACACATTGGCTGAATATCCCTTTGACTTCTATAGTCGTGTTATATACATATTGGCTGAATATCCCTTTGACTTCTATAAAGTCGTGTTATATACATATTTTTTTTATAGAAATCAGCTTGAGCGTGTCTGTGGGCTTCAAATCCTTGGACATCTCAGTCACTATGCCGGACGCGTTCAGAAATCAAACCTGCGGTCTCCTAGGTAACTTCAACGGCGACAAGAACGACGAATTCATCACCCCTGATGGCACTAAGCTCAGCAGCAACCTCACGGAGAGGAACATCTACGAACAGTTTGGAAAGCTCTGTAAGTATAGGGGGTGTCAAATATTGGCGCACGCATTTCAAGTGCAACTGTTTGCTAAAACGGATTTCGATATTGTGTTATCTTTGCTATGTTATGTTAGAGGCAGATAAGCCAGAACATTTGGAAACTTATGAAATTAACCCAAAAAAATTAATCTGATAAAATGTTAGTTAAATTAAATTGGTTAGTTAAATTGTGTATTGATGTGTGAGTGATCAATGCAACATCATTCGGTTAATTGTTCCTTGTATCACCTCAAAACGCTTTAGACGATTATTGACATTAGGAGAGTATGATGATTTGAATCTGAGAAGACAACGAAGAAAGACACACGCCGAAACATCCTTCAGTTGCCGCCTTCGCTGACAAGACAAGACTCGTATCGACTAAATTCTATATTTGTTTGTCTATCTAGAAATATTAATAAATTGTGTTGTAACTGACTTTTCTAGCGTGTTTCGTTCTCCGTTGGGTTCTTCTCCCCATTTTACACGCTTGACATTGACCTTTTTGGTCTGGATTGTCTAAACAATAGCATGCTACTACGCTTGGCAGTGACCTTTTTGGTTTGGATTGTCTAAACAATAGCATGCTACTACGCTTGACAGTGACCTTTTTGGTTTGGATTGTCTAAACAATAGCATGCTACTACGCTTGACAGTGACCTTTTTGGTTTGGATTGTCTAAACAATAGCATGCTACTACGCTTGACAGTGACCTTTTTGGTTTGGATTGTCTAAACAATAGCATGCTACTACGCTTGACAGTGACCTTTTTGGTTTGGATTGTCTAAACAATAGCATGCTACTACGCTTGACAGTGACCTTTTTGGTTTGGATTGTCTAAACAATAGCATGCTACTACGCTTGACAGTGACCTTTTTGGTTTGGATTGTCTAAACAATAGCATGCTACTACGCTTGACAGTGACCTTTTTGGTCTGGATTGTCTAAACAATAGCATGCTACTACGCTTGACAGTGACCTTTTTGGTCTGGATTGTCTAAACAATAGCATGCTACTACGCTTGACAGTGACCTTTTTGGTTTGGATTGTCTAAACAATAGCATGCTACTACGCTTGACAGTGACCTTTTTGGTTTGGATTGTTTAAACAATAGCATGCTACTACGCTTGACAGTGACCTTTTTGGTCTGGATTGTCTAAACAATAGAATGCTACTACGCTTGGCAGTGACTGACCTTTTTGGTCTGGATTGTCTAAACAATAGCATGCTACTACGAAAACGTCGCAATTCAAAAGATTGTTCGATTATGATAGTTGGAGGGTAGTGCCAAATTAGCTTGGTACCTTTAGACGCCAAGCAAATCTAGCACTACCCACCAACTATCATGGTGGATCCGCCACCAGCTGTAAACTGCAAGACCTAAACGAGCTAACAGTACCTCTGTTCTTCCTCACTGACAGGGGCTGTGACGAACGCCACGTCAGTCATGCGGTACTCTAAAAGGGAAGGACCGGCTGACTTCGCGCACCCAGACTTCGTGCCGATCTTTCTGGACGAACAGCCAGATGACGTCAGAAAGGCGGCGGAGACCCAGTGTGGAGGAAACTCCAACCTGGCGTGTATATACGACTACGTCGCCACTGGCAGCAAGGCTTTTGCTGATGCTAGCAAACAAACCAAGGAAACGGCCGATGTCACAAACGCCCAGAGCAGTGAGTCAGACTTCATACATACATTGTATTAGTTAGTTAGTTAGTTTATTACTTAATTACTGACTTAATTAATTAATTCTATTTATTATTAAAACACCTCCAATACAAACAACTATAAAGTTCGCGCAAATATGTCCTGTTTGTTTTTCTGGAATTTATTCACAGACAACATTTCTTCAACGCCTTCGGGGTTTAAAGACGCAATTCTTGTTTTTGGAAATCGTCCTCAGAAGGCTGCGTTCCAGTTTAGTGATAGACTGACCACGACAGATCAAGGGTGGTATCAGCTCGCAAACATTATCATTTTGAAATCGAGACTAAAATAAGGCGACTATTCCAAGCTACCGTAAAGCGAGGGAATACTCAATCTACCGTAACGCGAGGGAATACTCAATCTACCATAACGCGAGGGAATGCTCAAGCTACCATAACGCGAGGGAATACTCAAGCTACCATAACGCGAGGGAATACTCAAGCTACCGTAACGCGAGGGAATACTCAAGCTAACATGACGCGAGGGAATACTCAAACCGTAACGCGAGGGAATACTCAAGCTAACATGACGCGAAGGAATACTCAAGCTAACATGACGCGAGGGAACACTCAAGCTACCGTAACGTGAGGGAATACTCAAGCTAACATAACGCGAGGGAATACTCAAGCTACCGTAATGCGAGGTAATACTCAAGCTACCATAACGCGAGGGAATACTCAATCTACCGTAACGCGAGGGAATACTCAAGCTATCATAACGCGAGGGAATACTCAAGCTACCTTAACGCGAGGGAATACTCAAGCTAACATGACGCGAGGAAATACTCAAACCGTAACGCGAGGGAATACTCAAGCTAACATGACGCGAAGGAATACTCAAGCTAACATGACGCGAGGAAATACTCAAGCTACCATGACGCGAGGGAACACTCAAGCTACCGTAACGTGAGGGAATACTCAAGCTAACGTAACGCGAGGGAATACTCAAGCTACCGTAAAGCGAGGGAATACTCAAGCTAACATGGCGCAAGGGAATACTCAAGCTAACATGACGCGAGGGAATACTCAAGCTACCGTAATGCGAGGGAATACTCAAGCTACCATAACGCGAGGGAATACTCAAGCTACCATAACGCGAGAGAATACTCAAGCTACCATGATGCGAGGGAACACTCAAGCTACCATAACGCGAGGGAATACTCAAGCTACCATGATGCGAGGGAACACTCAAGCTACCATAACGCGAGGTAATACTCAAGCTAACATGACGCGAGGGAATACTCAAGCTATCATAACGCGAGGGAATACTCAAGCTACCGTAACGCGAGGAAATACTCAAGCTACCGTAACGCGAGGGAATACTCAAGCTACGGTAAAGCGAGGGAATAATCAAGCTAACATGAGGCGAGGGAATACTCAAGCTACCGTAAAGCGAGGGAATACTCAAGCTAACATGGCGCGAGGAAATACTCAAGCTAACATGACGCGATGGAATACTCAAGCTACCATGATGCGAGGGAACACTCAAGCTACCGTAATGTGAGGGAATACTCAAGCTAACATGACGCGAGGGAATACTCAAGCTATCATAACGCGAGGGAATACTCAAGCTACGATAACGCGAGGGAATACTCAAGCTACCGTAATGCGAGGGAATACTCAAGCTACGATAACGCGAGGGAATACTCAAGCTACCATAATGGGAGGGAATAATCAAGCTAACATGACGCGAGGGAATACTCAAGCTACCGTAACGCGAGGGAACACTCAAGCTACCGTACGCAAGGGAATACTCAAGTACCGTAACGCGAGGGAATACTCAAGCTACCGTAACGCGAGGGAATACTCAAGTACCGTAACGCGAGGGAATACTCAAGTACCGTAACCCGAGGGAATGCTTAAGCTACCATAACGCGAGGGAACACTAAAGCTACCGTAACGCGAGGGAATACTCAAGTTACCGTAACGCGAGGGAATACTCAAGCTACTGTAACGCGAGGGAACACTCAACTTAACCCGCAAAAGACTTTCGGCCGCCGTTGGCTCGCGCACAGACGTCCTCAGGCCACCGGCGGCCAATGTCGGCCCGATGGCCTTTTTCGCTTTGGGATTGCTTCAACTTGAGATCTGAAGTTTGTCTTGGGTGAATTTCAGAGAATACCATTCCCGAGCTTAGAGCGCCCAGCAACGTGACTTTAACGTCAGGCGTGACGCAGGTGATCAGCATCACTGGGACAGACGCTGATTCCGACATCTTGACATACAGACTGGTGAACGCTAGCAGTGGTGTGCAGATCAACAATGTCACAGGAGAAATCACCGTCAGACTTACTAACAACACGCAACAATCTGGCATCAGGTCAGTCAGAGCTTTCCTTGTTTTCCTTAGCACTTTGCTTCCTCTGTGAGTGAGTTTGATTGTGTATGTGTGTGTGTTTGTGCGTGCGTGCGCGCGCGTGCGTGCGTGTGTGCGTTCGTGCGTTCGTGCGTGTGTGTGTGTGTGCGTGCGTGCGTGTGTGTGTGTGTGTGTGTGCGTTCGTGCGTTCGTGCGTGCGTGTGTGTGTGTGTGTGTGTGTGTGTGTGTGTGTGTGTGTGTGTGTGTGTGTGTGTGTGTGTGTGTGTGTGCGTGCGTGCGTGCGTTTCATGTTGTTTTAATTATTATTTGGGTAGTAGGTGAAATTAAGAAGCAATGTGACTTCGCTTTCAGACTGCATTGAACTGTGTGACTGAAAGCCCACTACCGCAGTAACTGTTCGAACTGTGTGACTGAAAGCCCACTACCGCAGTAACTGTTCGAACTGTGTGACTGAAAGCCCACTACCGCAGTAACTGTTCGAACTGTGTGACTGAAAGCCCACTACCGCAGTAACTGTTCGAACTGTGTGACTGAAAGCCCACTACCGCAGTAACTGTTCGAACTGTGTGACTGAAAGCCCACTACCGCAGTAACTGTTCGAACTGTGTGACTGAAAGCCCACTACCGCAGTAACTGTTCGAACTGTGTGACTGAAAGCCCACTACCGCAGTAACTGTTCGAACTGTGTGACTGAAAGCCCACTACCGCAGTAACTGTTCGAACTGTGTGACTGAAAGCCCACTACCGCAGTAACTGTTCGAACTGTGTGACTGAAAGCCCACTACCGCAGTAACTGTTCAAAGATACACTTCTATAACAGATGTAACGAAACGCTACACACAGGTCTAGTTATGGTTCATTTAGACACAGGACAATCCAGTTCAGCACACGTCGTCTTTATATCAGGTAACTTGACAATGACTCCACTCCGTTCTAGAAATACAACGTTATCAGTGCGAGAAACAGCTAAAAATAGACTGGCACGCTAACGGAAGCGCAGAATAAATAAGTGCGATTAAGAGTGTGCTTTTGCTGTGTGTTCTAACTGCTGTTAAGTTTATTAGATGTGTCGACAAGGCATAACAAACACAACTGGTGCTGAACTGTGCTATGTGTTGATTTATGCGCAATTGTACTTTAAAGGCACTTTAAAAGCCAATGGTAGCTAGCTGTATGACAACATACAAACAAAAAATAGGTCACTTAACCGGTCGCTGCCAGTGATCACGAATTTCACGAAGACTAAGGCGACTGCACTCTGACTGACAATTGTGTGAAGAAAACAGATGTAAATATACAAAACCAGGCGTAACGTATAGACTAACAAGATGCATCAACTCACAAAGTGAGTTTGCGGATTTGACCTCCGTCAGCCGGGGGGGGGGGGGGGGGTGGGGGGGGAGGCCTTGTAAGGCACGAAGCAGCTGTGGACTCCAGTTTAATGCCCATCGCAGAGACAGCATGAGACACACTGAAAGTCCGTCAGCTTTACTTAGGCGGGCACAGGATTTACCCTGAAGCAGACGATACTGTCAAATAACCAGATGAAACATTACTTTTGAGAGCCACACTGCCTGCATCAGTATTCCATAACAGCAGTCGTCACAACCCTAGTCCACAGGTGCACATCGAGTGTACTTTATCCAGTTATTTGTCAGTATCATCTGCTACAGAAAGAGTTCGTGTGCACGTAAAGCTGACAAGGTTCACTTGTGACTGCAGTGTATCTCGTGTTCTGTGTGCACCGGCCGATGGTTTTGGGTTAGTTCGGGTTTAACGTCCACGGCACCGAAGTGATCATGGACATCCCTGACGGGCGGGTTATGGAGGACAGGGAAATCTATTGCCTATGAAGTACGACCTCAACACTGATCAACTCAGGCGCAATGCAACTGTGGCACTTTGATTTACCAGGACCCTTCAACGGACATGCTATGGAACAAATCCGTCTTTTCCCCCTGGATTGCGAGTCCAGCTACCGGGACCGGGACGGGGACTCGAACCCACGACCCGGCGATTCCCTTCGCTCTCTTGCTTCGACGCTTAACCGCCTGAGCTATTTCGGACTCTGAACTCATTCATTCATTTTATCGTTTTTCCTGTCCCTATGGCACCGAAGTGATCAGAGACTAACGTATTTACTTTAGTTGACAAGGACAAAAATAAAAATTATTCTGTCATTACTTTTTATAAAATATGCCACACTATCTCTTCACATTTTAAAAACAACAACAAGTGACCGATACGTTCGTTCGTTTTATCCATTTTTTTTTTTTTTTTTTTTTTTGGTCCCTCTGCACCGAGGTGATCAGGGACTGGCCGATATGTTGTTGTTTTCTTCATTTTAATGTCCCACTAGCACACAATGTGATCGGGGACTAAATATGGCCGATATGATTCTGCGTGCCTTATATAGGCCCAGTTCAACACTCGACTTGGCGGCAATGTATAGCACAGCCATAAAACACGTGCCGGACGGAACAAAAAGGCTCAGCCTCAGCTTTGAAGGCCCACCGGCCACTACCGCCGCAACTGTTCACAGATACACTTCTATAACAAAAGGTTACGAAACGCAGCACACAGGTCTAGTTATGGTTCATTTGGACACAGGCCAATCCAGTTCAGCACACGTCGTCTTTATATCAAGTAACCTGACAATGACTCCACTCCTTTCTATAAATACAGTGCTATCAGTACGAGAAACAGCTAAAAATAGTTTGAAACGCTAACGGCTGCACAGAATAAGTAAGTGCGATTACGCATGTGCTGTTGCTGCCTGTCCAGATTGATGTTAATGGTCATTAGGTGTGTCGACAAGACATAAAACACGAACGGGGCAGAAACGGGTCTTCGGATTCATGCGTAATGATACTTTAACCCTTTTAGCGCCAACGCCCTACAGCAGGAGATTGATTGATCATGATAATTGAAGGGTAGTGCCAGACTGAAGGCGCGAAGCTAATCTGGCACTACCCTTGAATTATCATGGTCAATCCACCTCCTGCAATTGGTACATAGTCGTTTAGTAACACTTCCAAATTTCAGAAAATGCGCCCATGACGCTAAAATGGTTAAAGGAGTAAACATTGATAACGTGTAATCGCTAATGCCGATGTGATTTGAGTCATTTACACTGTATCGCTAATGCCGATGTGATTTGAGTCATTTACACTGTATCGCTAATGCCGATGTGATTTGAGTCCTGTATCACCGTTTTATGCATGGACGTTGATGCACCAGTTGCAGGAGATGGGTCGACCATGATAATTCAAGAGCAATGCCAGATTAGCTTAGCGCCGACAGGCGCCAAGCTAATCTGGCATTACCCTTGAATTATCATGGTCGACCCATCTCACTGCTGTAGTGCGTCAGGGCTGATTGGGTTACGTTTCTTGACATTATTTGTTGACTGGTCTTTGACTGTTTGCCCGCAGCCGTCACACAGATTAGTCAGATTTCGTTTGCAAAACGAACGAAACCGAAAGAATGAGAGCGGAATTAGGGCGGAAAGCCAACTTCTATTATAAGCAACACCCACACATCTCCAAGATGCAGAGTTTATCATGAACCACAAACACTCCAAACATCTTCAAAAGACATAGATCCTCATGAACCCGGAGGGCTGTGACTTGTGGATGTTTGGAGTGGTGTCCATGCTTATGGTGCACACTGGTTACCCGCCGTGATTTAGCTCTCGTTGGTTGTTGGGAGTGTTGGGAGTGTCGGGAGTTGTTTGTTACAAACGTAGCCTATTGTACTTGTCTCACCGCCAGGGTTTACGCCGAAGACTCAAAGGGCGCGCAGTCGCCAGTGCGCGTGATAGGAATCCAGCTGTGTAGCGGCTGTAGCGGGCATGGCTACTGTGACTATCAGCGAGGCCAGCTGTCCAAATACGACCCCAGCTTCCAGCAGGCTACCTGCGTGTGTCCACCCGCCTACACTGGCAGGGACTGCGAGAACGAACTCAACGCTTGTGACCCTAACCCCTGTCTGGCAGATCAGAAATGTGTCGACCTCACTCCAGCGCAGCAAGGTGGATGTTTGATGTTATTGCAATACCTTAACCTTTCGGCTGTCGGTAGCTATGAATCACCGCGACAAAAACTGCTACCGACGACCAAAGGGTTAAGTTTCTTCACAACACCGAGGTTGGATATAAACATTTGTTTTCCTCCCTACGTCACACGACCAGTCACTTTAGCGCAAACCATACCATGTGACCGTGATATAAAAAAAAAAACTGTAGCGAAAAATGGCGGACGTTTTGTAGCCCTCTCGATGACGCATCTTGGATGCCAGTTTTGTTCTATAAAAGATCGCCAAACGTTCTAACGTGCAAAGTTACTTAGTGTTGTTCGAAACAACAAGCACACTCAGTACTGGAGACGGCAACGTCAGGACATATTTTAAATTACGTAATAAGTCTATTATGTATAAAGGCATATTCCTTTGACGTCAGTCATGTCTGGCGTGATCCAGGTCGCAAGATGTTTTCTTGATTTCTTTTACGAAAATAGTGGAGAAATGAAAACCGATACGTTATTGGTCGGAGGGGTTCGCTGCACGGACCCTTGTAGACCTTCGGGAGGTCAAAGGAATCATTGTACCCTTCAGGCCTTCGGCCTTCGGGGTACAATGATTCCTTTGACCTCCCTCAGGCTTACAAAGGTCCGTGTAGCGAACCCCTCCGACCAATAACTTGTAATATATATCTACGAATTTGTCAACAGCTTGTCGGGCGCTTCAGCGGAAACGAGCGGAATCGTCTCCCCCTGAAACAAGATACAGTCGACTTCGCTTATAACAGGGTCGAATATAAGACAAGTCGGATAAAGCAGCCATTTTCTTACTCATTCTGCACGCGCAACACCACAGCAATATATGGCTCGACCATGCTAGTTCAAGGGTGGTGGCAGAATAGCTTGGCGCCTATAGGCGCCAAGCTATTCTGCCACTACCCTTGAACTAGCATGGTCGATCTGTCTCCTAAATTGTAATGCAGTACTCAGAGGAGAACTCCAAAATGTGGGTATTTCGTACCTCGGGCCCAAAGAGTTAAGTCTAAAACACCACACCATTCTTTCGCTGCAGTGTACTTCGCGTTTTACAAACTTCGGGTATAGCGACGAAGACTACAAACTTCGGGTATAGCGACGAAGACTACAAACTTCGGGTATAGCGACGAAGACTACAAACTTCGGGTATAGCGACGAAGACTACCAACTTCGGGTATAGCGACGAAGACTACAAACTTCGGGTATAGCGACGAAGACTACAAACTTCGGGTATAGCGACGAAGACTACAAACTTCGGGTATAGCGACGAAGACTACAAACTTCGGGTATAGCGACGAAGACTACAAACTTCGGGTATAGCGACGAAGACTACAAACTTCGGGTATCGGCGACGAAGACTACAAATGCAAAAACGAATGCTGTTTATCCAGTCTTGGAACTTCGTTTCGGTCAGCAAATATAACAGCACAACAAAGTGTCGTT
This sequence comes from Semisulcospira habei, assembly GCA_036245525.1. Lineage (NCBI taxonomy): Eukaryota > Metazoa > Mollusca > Gastropoda > Semisulcospiridae > Semisulcospira > Semisulcospira habei. The sequence continues at coordinate 343,549,947 of BTPG01000001.1, read as the reverse complement.
CCCTTGTACATTGTTATGTCCAAAGCTAACCGTAAAGAGTAGCTGTTTATGAAGAAAGATAATAATGCTTTCTTAAATCCCGACCTTTCTTTGTTTATGGCGTAAAATGTTCAGTCCCATATTCTTTGTAGTTTGTTGGTGGTCTCTGTTTTTGTTTTTCTAATATGATATAACTGATTTAGGTCGTTGTTCCTTTTCTGAGTCATATTAAAATTCTGAGTCTAATTAAAAAAAATCAAAGTTTAAACTTGCCTATTTAACTGATTGTGCACGATTTACTAAATACCCACATTTTGGAATTATCCTCTCAGGACTGCATACAATTCAGGAGAAAGGTGGTGCCAATAGACGCCAAGCTATTCTGCCACCATCCTTGAACTATCATGGTCGAGCCATATCTTGCTTTGATGTGTCGCGGGCAGAATGAGTTAAATCTTAATTCATACACGTTCATGGTACAGAACGAGCATGATAGCAGAAGGGTGGTGCCGGAGTAGACTGGTGCGGCCCAATGGGGGGTGCCGGAGTAGACTGGTGCGGCCCATTGGGTGGTGCCAGAGTAGACTGGTGGGACCCAATGGGTGGTGCCAGAGTAGACTGGTGGGACCCAATGGGTGGTGCCGGAGTAGACTGGTGCCCAAACTATTCTGGTACCCCCATGAACTTTGCCAATTGCTTCTTGCTGTGGTGTATCATGGATAAATTGATTTACAGGTAACAGCACGATTGGGTACAACTGCACCGGGTGCCCTAGCGGGTACAGGTACGACTCTGGAGTGTGTGTGGACATAGATGAGTGCAACAGCACCGTGCTCAACACGTGCCACACGTACTGTAACAACACTGGCGGCAGCTTCACGTGCTCGTGCAAACCCGGGTATCGCCTGCGTAGTGACGCGCGCACGTGCTTTGATATCGACGAGTGTGCCGACATGACGCATAATTGCCAGCAGATCTGCGTCAATGTTCCCGGGAGCTACAACTGTTCCTGCCAAGACGGGTACACCCTGGATGTCACTGGGAAACTGTGCAACCAGACCCAAACAGCACAGCAAATCTGTGGACGCACCAACTGCTCGCAAGGGTGTAAGGTTGTCCTTGATCAAACTGGTAACAATGTGGCTGAGTGCTTCTGTTTTGCGGGGTACACCTTGAAGGCTACAGACAACACCACGTGTGTGGACAGAAACGAGTGTGTGGATAGAGTGTGTTCCCAGACGTGCCTCAACACTGATGGCAGCTTCGCGTGTTCCTGTTACTCCGGCTTCACTCTCAGTCTTGACAGACGAACGTGCGTTCAGTGCTCTGGACTGAAATACGGTCCCGAGTGTCGACTCACCTGTGAGTGTAACGGCCGTGCCAGCAGCTGTCATTATGTGACCGGATGTGTGTGCAGGCCCGGGTGGAATGGAGTCAACTGTCAGAATGACGTGGACGAGTGCGCTGAGAAATCGGATGTGTGCGGGGAGGATCGTGTGTGTTTCAACAACAATGGATCCTACATGTGTCGTTGTCGTGGTGGTTACGCTGAAGGCAGCGATAAGAAATGTCAGGGTAGGTTACTGTAACCCCTTTATTGCCGAGAAAAAAATGTGAACATGGATCCAGCTGTAAGAGACATAGACCTCATGAGCCCCCCGACTGCTGAGGCTCGTGAGGATGTATACCGAAACCAGTTGGTATCTATGTTTCTGGGGCGGTGTTGGCTTTTGGTCGTTGAACTCACTCTACCCCAAGACCGAAATCCCCAAATGTTGCCCTTGTCCTCTGAAGACTGCAGTGTAGTGCAGGACACAGATCGACCATGATAGTTCAAGGGTGTTGCCAGAATAGCTTGGCGCCCATAGGCGCCAAGCTATTCTGGCATCACCCTTGAACTATCATGGTCGATCCATATCTTACTGTGGTGCGTCTGAGGTAGAATGAGTTAATGAATCAAGATTTGAGAAACAAAAATGTAAATGTACAGTGGCACGGCAGGGGTTAACATAGTATAAACTTTATCGGTTGAGAAACTTTCCTGTTATAGTTTTGTGATTACACGAGTATTTGTGCATTGATGCCTCACAGCATTGGTATTTTTTCAGAGGCATGAATTACCCTGATTAAACTTTTCTTAAACGCCGATGCATTCAATGTTGGAACTTTTTACCATTGTCTAATGTGATGTTGCTTTGCTGGTAGATGTGGATGAATGTGCTGCTGGCTCGACCCTCAACACCTGCAACGAACTCCAAGTTTGCACCAATGTATATGGCAGTTTCTATTGTTCCTGCAAACGAGGATTCACGCTTAGCAATGGTACATGTGTAGGTAAGTCGATAGTAAATGCACATGTGTAGGTAAGTCGTTAGTAAATGCACATGTGTAGGTAAGTCGATAGTAAATGCACATGTGTAGGTAAGTCGATAGTAAATGCACATGTGTAGGTAAGTCGATAGTAAATGCACATGTGTAGGTAAGTCGATAGTAAATGCACATGTGTAGGTAAGTCGATAGTAAATGCACATGTGTAGGTAAGTCGATAGTAAATGCACATGTGTAGGTAAGTCGATAGAAAATGCTTCCCTTCCCCATGGAGCAGACTTTCTCGGGCCGATAGCAAGTGTTTCCTTTCCCCATGAAGCAGACTTCCTCGGGCCGATAGCAAGTGTTTCCCTTCCCCATGGAGCAGACTTCCTCGGGCCGATAGCAAATGCTTCCCTTCCCCATGGAGCAGACTTCCTCGGGCCGATAGCAAATGCTTCCCTTCCCCATGGAGCAGACTTTCTCGGGCCGATAGCAAATGCTTCCCTTCCCCATGGAGCAGACTTCCTCGGGCCGATAGCAAATGCTTCCCTTCCCCATGGATCAGACTTACTCGGGCCGATAGCAAATGCTTCCCTTCCACATGGAGCAAACTTTCTCGGGCCGATAGCAAGTGCTTCCCTTCCCCATGGAGCAGACTTTCTCGGGCCGATAGCAAATGCCTCCCTTCCCCATGGAGCAAACTTTCTCGGGCCGATAGCAAGTGCTTCCCTTCCCCATGGAGCAGACTTCCTCGGGCCGACGACGGCCGCAACTACGACCGTGGTCAGCCCGAAACCTTTTGTTAAGACGGGTGTAACAGTTAAACAGAAAACATTTGATAGAGTTTATTGGTATCAGTTTCAGCCCACGCAAATTTCAAATACAAACGACTTTGAATTTCCAAAAACTACAGTAGCTCACTTGAGCTTGCCCTTAGCACCACGTGAATGTTCTGTGTTTATGTACAGTGTGTGAGTGAATGCGCGTGTTTCACGTGAGCGTGCTTGTTGGGTTCAGTTCGCGGCGGCGCTTTGAGCCGATTCTCAATTGGGATAAAGCGCCTATTTAATGCGCTTATTATTATTATTATTATTATTATTGTAATTCTCTTCTAACTATATTTGTGGAAGAAGTGTAGAGCAGAGGGGCGGGTAAATACTATTTGTGGTCGGTGGTAAGTAGGGGGTTAAAATAACAATAGGACCCATATCTCGTGTGGTCGATCCATATGCCCATATCTCGTGTGGTCGATCCATATCTTAAAGTTAAAGTGGGCAGCAGACCAACGGAACCGTTAAAAACTTGCGCTTTGCTTGGGCTCGTGAGGTTCCATGTGCTGCAAATTAAAAGTCGTAAAGTTTTATTTTACCCAGACACTAATACTTTAAGTTAGTCCGTAAAGTTTTATTTTACCCAGACACTAATACTTTAAGTTAGTCCGTAAAGTTTTATTTTACCCAGACACTAATACTTTAAGTTAGTCCGTTTTTTCAATGGAACGTTGGTGAAAATGTCGGGGCTGACGTCCACATGGCAGATGCTTCGTGTGTACGAGTATTATAAATAAACTGACCTGCAAAAGAAATTTTACAGTTTGGGAATCACTAAGTGTTTCCGGTGATTCCCAAACTATCAAATTTCTTTTGCTGGTCAGTATATTTTCCTATGATTCCGAAAATGTGGCATTTCTTTTGCTCGTCGGTATAGTTAGCTGTAGCACTTTTCTTTTGAAATGTGGCAAACTTGCTGTTACACAAGACTCGGCAACTGCGATGTGGGTTTTTTTCCTTGACATTGTTACTATGATAGTTTGTTAGGGATTCTATACTGCTTCTGGCTGTCTGGTTTGTTAGGGATTCTACACTGCTTTTGGCTGTCTGGTTTGTTAGGGATTCTATACTGCTTCTGGCCGTCTGGTTTGTTAGGGATTCTATACTGCTTCTGGCTGTCTGGTTTGTTAGGGTTTCTATACTGCTTCTGGCTGTCTGGTTTGTTAGGGATTCTATACTGCTTCTGGCTGTCTGGTTTGTTAGGGATTCTATACTGCTTCTGGCTGTCTGGTTTGTTAAGTATTCTACACTGCTTCTGGCTGTCTGGTTTGTTAAGTATTCTACACTGCTTCTGGCTGTCTGGTTTGTTAAGTATTCTACACTGCTTCTGGCTGTCTGGTTTGTTAAGTATTCTACACTGCTTCTGGCTGTCTGGTTTGTTAAGTATTTTACACTGCTTCTGGCTGTCTGGTTTGTTAAGTATTCTACACTGCTTCTGGCTGTCTGGTTTGTTAAGTATTCTACACTGCTTCTGGCTGTCTGGTTTGTTAAGGATTCTACACTGCTTCTGGCTGTCTGGTTTGTTACGTATTCTACACTGCTTCTGGCTGTCTGGTTTGTTAAGTATTCTACACTGCTTCTGGCTGTCTGGTTTGTTAAGTATTCTAAACTGCTTCTGGCTGTCTGGTTTGTTGGGGATTCTATACTGCTTCTGGCTGTCTGGTTTGTTAAGTATTCTACACTGCTTCTGGCTGTCTGGTTTGTTAAGTATTCTACACTGCTTCTGGCTGTCTGGTTTGTTAAGTATTCTACACTGCTTCTGGCTGTCTGGTTTGTTAAGTATTCTACACTGCTTCTGGCTGTCTGGTGTGTTAAGTATTCTACACTGCTTGTGGCTGTCTGGTTTGTTAGGGATTCTACACTGCTTCCGGCTGTCTGGTTTGTTAAGTATTCTACACTGCTTCTGGCTGTCTGGTTTGTTAAGTATTCTACACTGCTTCTGGCTGTCTGGTTTGTTAAGTATTCTACACTGCTTCTGGCTGTCTGGTTTGTTAAGTATTCTACACTGCTTCTGGCTGTCTGGTTTGTTAAGTATTCTACACTGCTTCTGGCTGTCTGGTTTGTTAAGTATTCTACACTGCTTCTGGCTGTCTGGTTTGTTAAGTATTCTACACTGCTTCTGGCTGTCTGGTTTGTTAAGTATTCTACACTGCTTCTGGCTGTCTGGTTTGTTAAGTATTCTACACTGCTTCTGGCTGTCTGGTTTGTTAAGTATTCTACACTGCTTCTGGCTGTCTGGTTTGTTAAGTATTCTACACTGCTTCTGGCTGTCTGGTTTGTTAAGGATTCTACACTGCTTCTGGCTGTCTGGTTTGTTACGTATTCTACACTGCTTCTGGCTGTCTGGTTTGTTAAGTATTCTACACTGCTTCTGGCTGTCTGGTTTGTTAAGTATTCTACACTGCTTCTGGCTGTCTGGTTTGTTAGGGATTCTACACTGCTTGTGGCTGTCTGGTTTGTTAGGGATTCTACACTGCTTCCGGCTGTCTGGTTTGTTAAGTATTGTACACTGCTTCTGGCTGTCTGGTTTGTTAAGTATTCTACACTGCTTCTGGCTGTCTGGTTTGTTAAGTATTCTACACTGCTTCTGGCTGTCTGAAGCGGTTTTTGTCGAGATGATTCGTGCATTAACCCTTTGAGTGCCATGGTCGCATTCCCCAATTTTGGAAGTGTTACTTAACGACTATGTACCACTTGCAGGAGGTGGACTGACCATAATAATTCAAGGGTAGTGCCAGATTAGTTTGGCGCCTGAAAGGCGCCAAGCTAATCTGGCACTACCCTTGAATTATCATTTTTAATCCACCTCCTGCTGTAGGGTGTTGGCTTGAAAAGGGTTAAACCTCGCAACAGAAAACGCTAACGACAGCTAAAGGACTAATTTACCGACAGCTAAAGGACTAATTTACCGACAGCTAAAAGACTAATTTACCGACAGCTAAAGGACATCGACAGCTAATTTGCCGACAGCTAAAAGACTAATTTACCGACAGCTAAAGGACTAATTTACCGACAGCTAAAGGACTAATTTACCGACAGCTAAAGGACTAATTTACCGACAGCTAAAAGATTAATTTTTTTTTTTTTCTTGGCTTGACTTCGCGAACGAAGATTTTATAGGAGTTGCCCACGACGTCTGCAGGCTTGTTCGTGGCTGCGGAGGCCAATCCGGAACAGGCAGGTTCGACCGCAGTGGCTGCAGGGGGAGGTATGGCCAGGGTTCTGAGTTGCCGCATCTCTGTTTTTTTTCTCCTGAGCCGCTTGTCCTTAAGGCTAGCTCTACGAGAGTCCTCAAAGGAGACAGCTGCCTTGTAAATGGTGGAGCGCCAGGTGTCACGGTCCACAGCAAGCGAAGACCACTGGTGGTGGTCGATTTGGCAGGCACTAAGTGACTTCTTGAGACAGTCTTTGTATCTCTTCTTTGGTGCCCCTCTGTCACGGTGTCCAGTAGCAAGCTCGCCGAACAGGGTGATCTTTTGCCTGCTGTGTCCGCAGCAGCAAAGCCTCGATGCTCACAGTTTCAGCCTGTTCAAGGACCTCGACGTTGGTGACATAGTCACTCCAGTGAATGCCCAGGATGGTGCGCAGGCAGCGCTGGTGGAAGCGTTCGAGGAGTCGTAGTTGGCTGCGGTAGAGGGCCCAGGACTCGGAACCATACAGCAGGGTGGTGATGACCACAGCTCTGTACACGCTGTTCTTGGTGCCTGTTTTCAGTGTTGATTGTGCCACACCCGCTTGAAAAGTCGCCCGAAAGCGCTGTTCGCTTTTGCCAGCCTGCTGTCAAGCTCCTTGTCCAGCTTGGCGTCCGACGTGATAATGCAGCCAAGGTAAGTAAACTGGTGCACTGACTTTAGTTCAGACTCGCCAATGGTGATGTGAGGAGGGCGATACACTGTCTTGGGTGCCGGCTGATGGAGGACCTCTGTCTTTTTCAGACTGACCTCGAGTCCAAAGAGCTGGGCAGCGTCTGCGAAGCAGGACGTGATGCGCTGCAGGGCTCTCTCTGTGTGTGCAACGAGGGCAGCGTCATCAGCAAAAAGCAGCTCACGAATCAGTTGGTCTAGGGTTTTCGTGTGGGCCTGCAGTCGTCTGAGGTTGAACAGGCTGCCATCGAGACGATACCTGATGTACACTGCATCGTCATCATCGAGGTCCACTGTGGCCTGCTTCAACATCATGCTAAAGAAGATGGTGAAGAGGGTCGGTGCCAGCACGCAGCCCTGCTTTACGCCGTTGAGAATAGGGAATGGTTCTGAGAGGTCATTGTTGAGTCTGACCTGGCCTTGCTGGTCCTCGTGTAGCTGGACAATCATGCTGAGGAACTTTGGGGGACAGCCAAGTCGCTCCAGGATCTGCCACATGCCTTGCCTGCTCACAGTGTCGAATGCTTTTGTTAGGTCGACAAACGTTACGTACAGCCCTTTGTTCTGCTCGCGGCACTTCTCCTGAAGCTGTCTCAGCACAAAGACCATATCGGTGGTGCTCCTGTTTGCTCTGAAGCCACACTGGCCCTCTGGGAGGTGGTCTTCAGCGATGGCAGGTACCAGCCGATTCAGGAGCAGCCTTGCAAGAATTTTCCCAGCAATGGACAGCAGGGTAATTCCCCGATAGTTGGAACAGTCAGACTTCTCTCCTTTGTTCTTGTACAGGGTGATAACGGCAGCATCACAGAGATCCTTTGGTAGTGTTCCTTCCTCCCAGCAGCAGAGAAAGAGGTCATGGAGCTTGTTGTGCAGTGCTGTGCCTCCATGTTTCCAGATCTCTGGTGGTATTCCATCAATGCCTGCTGCTTTGCCACTCTTGAGCTGGTGGATGGCTGTGAGGGTCTCTTCAGCGGTGGGCGGTTCGTCCAATTCAACCTTTACTGGGAGTTGTGGGATTTGTACGAAGACTGCTTCTTGAACAGTGCGCTCAGCGCTGAGGAGGCTCTGAAAGTACTCCGACCAGCGGTTCAAGATGGAGGTATTATCTGTGAGGAGTGCCTGGCCATTCGCGCTTCGCAGGGGACTTTGTACCAGGTGCCTGGGGCCATACGCTGCTTTCAGTGCTTCGTAGAAGCCCCTGTAGTCACCATTGTCAGCGCAAAGCTGGGTCCTCTGTGCAAGTCTGGTCCACCACTCATTCTGGAGATCTCTGAGCTTGCGTTGGAGACTGCTGCAGACGAGGCGGAAGGCAGACTTCTTCACAGGGCAGGAAGGCTGGGCTAGGTGGGCCTGATGGGCGGCTCTTTTTTTTTGCTAGGTGTTCCTGGATCTCAACATCGTTTTCGTCAAACCAGTCTTTGTTCTTCTTTCTAGCGAAACCCAAGACTTCTGCAGAGGATTTTGCAATAGCAGTTTTCAGTTGTTCCCAGAGTGTTTCAGGGGAGGAGTCTGCTGGGTCCGCTGTGTCTTTGAGCCTGCGCTGTAAATCTGTCTGAAAGGCAGCTTTCACGTCGTCACGCTGAAGGCTGGCAACATCAAGCTTTTTCTTGGGGGGGGGGGGGGCCCATTTCTTGGGTTTTGGCTTGACGTGGAGCCTGAGTTTGCAGCGGACAAGGCGGTGGTCAGTGTGGCACTCTGCGCTGGGCATCACTCTGGTGAGGAGGACATCACTGCGGTCCCTCTGACGCACTAGGACATAGTCGATAAGGTGCCAGTGTTTGGAGCGAGGATGCATCCAGGTGGTCTTTCGACTGTCCTTTTGCTGAAAAGTAGTGTTGGTGATGACCAGTTGCTGCTCTGCACAGAACTCCAACAGTAGGCGGCCATTGTCATTGCAGTTCCCGACGCCATGCTTGCCGAGGACTCCTTTCCAGGCTTCAGAGTCCTGGCCCACTCTGGCGTTGAAGTCGCCAAGGATGATGACTTTGTCGTCTGCAGGGGTGCTCTGTATGAGGCTGCGCAGGTCAGTGTAAAACTTGTCCTTTTCAGCAGGCTCTGCCAGGAGGGTTGGGGAGTACACATTGAGAAGGGTAACGTGTTGCTGGTGTCTCAGTGGGAGGCGCATGGACATGATGCGGTCTGAGTGACCCGTTGGTAGGTTTTCCAGCTTAGTCGCAATGGAGGTCTTGACCATGAAACCCACGCCTGAGAGCCGTCTTTCTGATTCAGGCCTGCCTGACCAGTAGAGGGTGTACCCAGCGCCAAGTTCTTGGAGGCTGCCTTCGTCCGGAAGGCGTACTTCACTGAGCGCGGCGATGTCGATGTTTAACCTCTGCAATTCATGGGCAATGAGGGCGGAGCGACGTTCAGGGCGTCCGCTGTCTGCTTTGTCGAGCATGGTTCGGATGTTCCAGCATGCTACGTTGAGTCCGGTCGTGGTCGTCATGAGAGTGGATCCGTTATTCTTTCTTATTTTTTGACCGCAGGAGAAGATGCCCGTTGACCGCGGCTAGCCAACTGGGGTTGCGAGGGGACGAGCTTTGGTTAGGCCACCTTTTCTAGGCCCCTCTCCGTGTGGAGCAAGCAGTGCTGTCCCTAGAGAAGGCTGCTTGGTCGTTCAGGGTGTGCCGAGTGATGTTGTCATCCCCATGTCAACATCAGGCGACCAATATCCTGAACCGCCTGCATGCAGGTTTGAGACTGCGGCTTCCAGTGACATCTTTCACCTGCCGTTTCGCCCCTCGCCCGTCGCTACAGGACTTGGAATGGTCAGTGTCATGGTCCGTGGACGTTTCCTAAAGCCTGCGCGGTGGAGCTTTTTGGTGGAGTGCAGTGTGCGCAGTACTGGCCCCACCCTTTAAACCCTTGGTTTGTCTGCCATGGCCTAGCAAGCTGGGACGATGGCATCGAGGTCCTCGGGTCGTAGGTTTTATATCAGACTGTCCTTGTCCTAGTCTCTGGCTCAAAAGCCTTCCCCGGAGACACGGGGGCTTTGATGTCAGGGGTTTCCTCCCTTAGCCTTTCCGCAGCCAAGCGGCCAGGCCTGCAAGGCAGCAGGGGACTCGTGGAGGGCGGGGTCGTCTAAGTCCCGTGCAGATGTGAACATCTGCCCACTGCCCACGAGATTAATTTACCGACAGCTAAAAGACTAATTTGCCGACAGCTAAAGGACTAATTTGCAGACAGCTAAAGGACTAATTTACCGACAGCTGAAGAACTAATTTTCCGACAGCTAAAGGGCTAATTTACCGACAGCTAAAGGACTAATTTACCGACAGCTAAAGGACTAATTTGCCGACAGCTAAAGGACTAATTTACCGACAGCTAAAGGACTAATTTGCCGACAGCTAAAGGACTAATTTACCGACAGCTAAAGGACTAATTTACCGACAGCTAAAAGACTAATTTACCGACAGCTAAAGGACTAATTTGCCGACAGCTAAAGGACTAATTTACCGACAGCTAAAGGACTAATTTGCCGACAACTAATGCACTAATTTACGACAGCTAAAGGACTAATTTACCGAGAGATAAAGGACTAATTTGCCGACATCTAAAGGACTAATTTGCCGACAGCTAAAGGACTAATTTGCCGACAGCTAAAGGACTAATTTACCGAGAGATAAAGGACTAATTTGCCGACATCTAAAGGACTAATTTGCCGACAGCTAAAGGACTAATTTACCGACAGCTAAAGGACTAATTTGCCTACAGCTAAAGGACAGTTAAAGGACTAATTTGCCAACAGCTAAAGGACAGCTAAAGGACTAATTTACCGAGAGATAAAGGACTAATTTGCCGAAAGCTAAAGGACTAATTTGCCAACAGCTAAAGGACTAATTTGCCGACAGCTAAAGGACTATTTTACCGACAGCTAAAGGACTAATTTACCGACAGCTAAAGGACTAATTTGCCGACATCTAAAGGACTAATTTGCCGACAGCTAAAGGACTAATTTGCCGACAGCTAAAGGACTAATTTACCGACAGCTAAAGGACTAATTTGCCTACAGCTAAAGGACAGCTAAAGGACTAATTTGCCTACAGCTAAAGGACAGCTAAAGGACTAATTTACCGACAGCTAAAGGACAGCTAAAGGACAGCTAAAGGACTAATTTGCCTACAGCTAAAGGACAGCTAAAGGACTAATTTGCCTACAGCTAAAGGACAGCTAAAGGACTAATTTGCCTACAGCTAAAGGACAGCTAAAGGACTAATTTACCGAGAGATAAAGGACTAATTTGCCGAAAGCTAAAGGACTAATTTGCCAACAGCTAAAGGACTAATTTGCCGACAGCTAAAGGACTATTTTACCGACAGCTAAAGGACTAATTTGCCGACAGCTAAAGGACTAATTTCTGCGACAGCTAAAGGACTAATTTCTCCGACAGTGAGTATTATCAGCCTTAGTTAATGGCATAATTCGTGTAGGAATCGTGGCCCTTTGCCTGATGTGTGACTATTCACAAGCTTTGTTACCATTTTCAAACTGTGCATAAAATGTTTAATTCCACCAGACATCGACGAGTGCGCGGAAGGCAGGAATAACTGTCAACAGACGTGTCAGAACGTGGCCGGTACTTACAACTGTGACTGCAGATATGGCTACCGGCTGAACCAGGACCGTGTCACGTGCTCACCAGGTCTGTTATCTTTGTAATAAAGGTTGTTGTGTGCGCTTTGTCGCATGAATTTCTAATGAAACTTAATGATGATAATTTAATCTAAGTAAAGACATCACAGCAACATTATGTATACATTTTAGAATAAGAATGCCTGGGATTAGGACACAGTGTCAATTTCCTACGCAAACTCTGCAATGCTTACAATTTGACAGTAACACGATCAGCATCAGTAACAGAATATTCAGAGTGTCGTAAGTATTTTCACTTAACGTGGCGGCGGTGATGGTTGTGTGTGTGTGTGTGTGTGTGTGTGTGTGTGTGTGTGTGTGTGTGTGTGTGCGTGTGTGCGTGCGTGCGTGCGTGCGTGCGTGCGTGCGTGTGTGTGTGTGTGTGGGGGGTATCTATGGTAATATGTGGGGTACATAAAAAGAACTAAACATTGACACAATACAACTATAAACTTGTCTGAAATCGGTGCACACTGGCCGCCATTGGCGTGAAGAGCACAGTGTAACTGAAACCGCACGTAGACGTAAAGAACATAAGAATAACGAGAGATATAACTCCGTATAAGCCCCCGCAGTCGCGGGGCTCATGCGGGTTTATGTTTGTTTGTTTGTGTTTACAGATAGGAAGAGTTGGCCTCCTCGCAGCCAAGGAGTTAAATAAGACAAAGAAGGAACGTAGAGTACCGCGCTAGGGGTCAGAATCCAGCCATTAGAGTCCTTGCCACTGGTGTCTATGCAATTATTGGGTTAGTTTACAAGTGTAGCATGTAGAGTCCTTGCCACTGGTGTCTATGCAATTATTGGGTTAGTTTACAAGTGTAGCATGTAGAGTCCTTGCCACTGGTGTCTATGCAATTATTGGGTTAGTTTACAAGTGTAGCATGTAGAGTCCTTGCCACTGGTGTCTATGCAATTA
>BTPG01000001.1:343432417-343532417 GCA_036245525.1 Semisulcospira habei | reverse complement strand
GGACGTTACGGCTTCGATGGTAAAGTCTAAAATCACAGAACGGCCCACACAAAGACACATCCCTTCTCTCTGCAGCTTGCCCTGCGGGAACCTACGGCCAGAACTGTCAGTTGACATGTGGTTGTGGAGCCGGCGCTGCCCGCTGTAACGCCGTGACCGGCTGTGTCTGTCTGTCCGGCTGGACCGGCCCCAAATGTGACCGTGACGTCATAGAGTGTGACAACGACACAATACGTCAGCAGTGTCAGAGCCAGATCGCCGAATGTGTGGATTTTCTGGGAGGGTATAGATGTCGGTGTCGTGCAGGATACGAAAACAGAAGTGGCGTTTGTGAAGGTAAGGGCCTAGGATGAATAGAGTTTGTGAAGATAAGAGGCTAGGATGAATAGAGTTTGTGAAGGTAAGAGGCTAGGATGAATACAGTTTGTGAAGGTAAGAGGCTAGGATGAATAGAGTTTGTGAAGGTAAGAGCCTAGGATGAATACAGTTTGTGAATGTAAGGGGCCTAGGATGAATAGAGTTTGTGAAGGTAAGAGGCTAGGATGAATAGAGTTTGTGAATGAGTGACGATAGTGTGAAGTAGGCTAGACGAGTTGGAGGTAAGGTAGACGAAGGTTTGTGAAGGTAAGAGGCTAGGATGAGGTGAAGTAGAGTAGAGTTTGTGAAGGTAAGAGCCTAGGATGAATACAGTTTGTGAAGGTAAGAGGCTAGGACGAATAGAGTTTGTGAAGGTAAGAGGCTAGGATGAATAGAGTTTGTGAAGGTAAGAGCCTAGGATGAATACAGTTTGTGAATGTAAGATGACTAGGATGAATACAGTTTGTGAATGTAATGGGCCTAGGACGAATAGAGTTTGTGAAGGTAAGAGGCTAGGACGAATAGAGTTTGTGAAGGTAAGAGGCTAGGACGAATAGAGTTTGTGAAGGTAAGAGGCTAGGATGAATACAGTTTGTGAAGGTAAGAGGCTAGGATGAATAGAGTTTGTGAAGGTAAGAGCCTAGGATGAATACAGTTTGTGAAGGTAAGAGGCTAGGACGAATAGAGTTTGTGAAGGTAAGAGGCTAGGATGAATACAGTTTGTGAAGGTAAGAGCCTAGGATGAATACAGTTTGTGAATGTAAGATGACTAGGATGAATACAGTTTGTGAATGTAATGGGCCTAGGACGAATACAGTTTGTGAAGGTAAGGGGACTAGGATGAATACAGTTTGTGAATGTAAGATGACTAGGATGAATACAGTTTGTGAAGGTAAGGGACTAGGATGAATACAGTTTGTGAATGTAAGATGACTAGGATGAATACAGTTTGTGAATGTAAGGGGCCTAGGACGAATAGAGTTTGTGAAGGTAAGGGGACTAGGATGAATACAGTTTGTGAATGTAAGATGACTAGGATGAATAGAGTTTGTGAATGTAAGATGACTAGGATGAATACAGTTTGTGAAGGTAAGAGGCTAGGATGAATACAGTTTGTGAATGTAAGATGACTAGGATGAATACAGTTTGTGAATGTAATGGGCCTAGGACGAATAGAGTTTGTGAAGGTAAGGGGACTAGGATGAATAGAGTTTGTGAATGTAAGATGACTAGGATGAATAGAGTTTGTGAATGTAAGATGACTAGGATGAATAGAGTTTGTGAATGTAAGATGACTAGGATGAATACAGTTTGTGAATGTAAGATGACTAGGATGAATACAGTTTGTGAAGGTAAGGGGCTTTGGATGAATACAGTTTGTGAAAATGTTATGAATGTTTGATTACTTAGACATTTTGAGTGACTCTCACCCAAAGAGTCGTGAGTTAAAATCCAGTTGGGATCAAAAGTTCTGCAGACCATTGTCAGTTTCCGGTTTTGAGACCATCTGCGCGGCGGAAGACGATAGCGATGTGTAAACGTTTGTCATTACTGTTACTGTTTCTGTATTAGATGCTGTGAATATGGTTTGATGTGGTACAGTTGTGATTGTGGTGGTTTGTTTATTTGGTAGAAATATACAGGCGAGCAGAAGAAATGCAACATCATTCGAATCATCGGAAACACTTGTTTTCCTTGTCAGTATAAGTAAACGGAGAAGTAGAATGATGTTATAATGGCTATGTCTGGAAAAACAAAAATAGTCACCAAAATATATAGACCAAGAAATGATCCTGCACTTAGCCAGTAGGTTCGTTCCTCAGTTCGCACATAAAACATGTTTTGGGGGTTTTGTCAAATAGGGGCAGGATGAAAACAGTTCCTCAGTTCGCACATAAAACATGTTTTGGGGGTTTTGTCAAATAGGGGCAGGACTAAAACGGTTAACCCCTTCAGCCCTGACGCCATGCAGCAGGAGATGGGTCGACCATGATAATTCAAGGGCAGTGCCAGAGATTTGCTTGGCGCCGAGGTGCCAAGCTAATCTGGCACTGCCCTTGAATTATCATCGTCGATCCATCTCCTGCAACTGGTGCATAGTCATAAGATGACGCCTCCAAAATTTGGGAAATACGGCCGTCGGGCTGAATGAGTTAATCAGTTTGTGCATTAAACATTGTTTTTAAGTTAGATTATGAGTCATGATCAGTCTGGAATTAAGCACGAGGATTGTTTGCATGACGTGTTTGTTTGACCCTGCTTCTGTTCATCTGTGTTAATGCTCTTAGACAGGGACGAATGTTCCGGCTTGCCGTGCACCCAGAAGTGCGAGAACACAGTGGGAAGTTACCGGTGCCTGTGTAACCAGGGATTTAGAATGAACCAAACTACCAACACCTGCGTAGGTAAGTTCTTGTTTTAAAGATTATCTTTGCATGTTACAAATACCATGAGCCTGACCCGGGTACCCCGATTAGCTCTGACCCGGGTACCCCGATTAGCCCTGACGTATTACAACAGAATACTGGATGGACCATTCAACTTCAAGTGGTGCCAGAATAGCTTGGCGCCTAGAGATGCCAAGCTATTCTGGCACCACCCTTGAACTATCATGATAAGTCTTCAGAACAGGTATTTGGTACTCTAAGTACAAATCGCAAATTTGTGAAGTTCGACTTTAGAACTAGAGACTTCCAGCTATTCTGTCGCTACCCTCCGCCTCCCCCCTCCCCCCCCCCCCTCCCTCACACCCCTTCGAACTATCATGGCAAATTATAGTCTTCAGGGTATTACGGATCCACTCTGATGACGACCACGACCGGACTCAACGTAGCATGCTGGAACATCCGAACCATGCTCGACAAAGCAGACAGCGGACACCCCGAACGTCGCTCCGCCCTCATTGCCCATGAATTGCGGAGGTTAAACATTGACATCGCCGCGCTCAGCGAAGTACGCCTTCCGGACGAAGGCAGCCTCCAAGAACTTGGCGCTGGGTACACCCTCTACTGGTCAGGCAGGCCTGCATCAGAAAGACGGCTCTCAGGCGTGGGTTTCATGGTCAAGACCTCCATTGCGACTAAGCTGGAAAACCTACCAACGGGTCATTCAGACCGCATCATGTCCATGCGCCTCCCACTGAGACACCAGCAACACGTCACCCTTCTCAGTGTGTACTCCCCAACCCTCTTGGCAGAGCCTGCTGAAAAGGACAAGTTTTACACTGACCTGCGCAGCCTCATACAGAGCACCCCTGCAGACGACAAAGTCATCATCCTTGGCGACTTCAACGCCAGAGTGGGCCAGGACTCTGAAGCCTGGAAAGGAGTCCTCGGCAAGCATGGCGTGGGGAACTGCAATGACAATGGCCGCCTACTGTTGGAGTTCTGTGCAGAGCAGCAACTGGTCATCACCAACACTACTTTTCAGCAAAAGGACAGTCGAAAGACCACCTGGATGCATCCTCGCTCCAAGCACTGGCACCTTATCGACTATGTCCTAGTGCGTCAGAGGGACCGCAGTGACGTCCTCCTCACCAGAGTGATGCCCAGCGCAGAGTGCCACACTGACCACCGCCTTGTCCGCTGCAAACTCAGGCTCCACTTCAAGCCAAAACCCAAGAAATGGGGGCCCCCCAAGAAAAAGCTTGATGTTGCGAGCCTTCAGCGTGACGACGTGAAAGCTGCCTTTCAGACAGATTTACAGCGCAGGCTCAAAGACACAGCGGACCCAGCAGACTCCTCCCCTGAAACACTTTGGGAAGAACTGAAAACTGCTATTGCAAAATCCTCTGCAGAAGTCTTGGGTTTCGCTAGAAAGAAGAATAAAGACTGGTTTGACGAAAACGATGTAGAGATCCAGGAACACCTAGCAAAAAAAAGAGCCGCCCATCAGGCCCACCTAGCCCAGCCTTCCTGCCCTGTGAAGAAGTCTGCCTTCCGCCTCGTCTGCAGCAGTCTCCAGCGCAAGCTCAGAGATCTCCAGAATGAGTGGTGGACCAGACTTGCACAGAGGACCCAGCTTTGCGCAGACAATGGTGACTACAGGGGCTTCTACGAAGCATTGAAAGCAGTGTATGGCCCCAGGCACCTGGTACAAAGTCCCCTGCGAAGCGCGAATGGCCAGGCACTCCTCACAGATAATACCTCCATCTTGAACCGCTGGTCGGAATACTTTCAGAGCCTCTTCAGCGCTGAGCGCACTGTTCAAGAAGCAGTCGTCCTACAAATCCCACAGCTCCCAGTAAAAGTTGAATTGGACGAACCGCCCACCGCTGAAGAGACCCTCACAGCCATCCACCAGCTCAAGAGTGGCAAAGCAGCAGGCATTGATGGAATACCGCCAGAGATCTGGAAACATGGAGGCACAGCACTGCACAACAAGCTCCATGACCTCTTTCTCTGCTGCTGGGAGGAAGGAACACTACCAAAGGATCTCCGTGATGCAGTCGTTATCACCCTGTACAAGAACAAAGGTGAGAAGTCTGACTGTTCCAACTATCGGGGAATTACACTGCTGTCCATTGCTGGGAAAATCCTTGCAAGGCTGCTCCTGAATCGGCTGGTACCTGCCATCGCTGAAGACCAACTCCCAGAGGGCCAGTGTGGCTTCAGAGCAAACAGGAGCACCACCGATATGGTCTTTGTGCTGAGACAGCTACAGGAGAAGTGCCGCGAGCAGAACAAAGGGCTGTACGTAACGTTTGTCGACCTAACAAAAGCGTTCGACACTGTGAGCAGGCAAGGCATGTGGCAGATCCTGGAGCGACTTGGCTGTCCCCCAAAGTTCCTCAACATGATTGTCCAGCTACACGAGGACCAGCAAGGTCAGGTCAGACTCAACAATGACCTCTCAGAACCATTCCCCATTCTCAACGGCGTTAAGCAGGGCTGCGTGCTGGCACCGACCCTCTTCACCATCTTTTTTAGCATGATGTTGAAGCAGGCCACAGTGGACCTCGATGATGACGATGCAGTGTACATCAGGTATCGTCTCGATGGCAGCCTGTTCAACCTCAGACGACTGCAGGCCCACACGAAAACCCTAGACCAACTGATCCGTGAGCTGCTTTTTGCTGATGATGCTGCCCTCGTTGCACACACAGAGAGAGCCCTGCAGCGCATCACGTCCTGCTTCGCAGACGCTGCCCAGCTCTTTGGACTCGAGGTCAGTCTGAAAAAGACAGAGGTCCTCCATCAGCCGGCACCCAAGACAGTGTATCGCCCTCCTCACATCACCATCGGCGAGTCTGAACTAAAGTCAGTGCACCAGTTTACTTACCTTGGCTGCATTATCACGTCGGACGCCAAGCTGGACAAGGAGCTTGACAGCAGGCTGGCAAAAGCGAACAGCGCTTTCGGGCGACTTTTCAAGCGGGTGTGGCACAATCAACAGCTGAAAACAGGCACCAAGATCAGCGTGTACAGAGCTGTGGTCCTCACCACCCT
Organism: Semisulcospira habei; assembly: GCA_036245525.1. NCBI lineage: Eukaryota > Metazoa > Mollusca > Gastropoda > Semisulcospiridae > Semisulcospira > Semisulcospira habei. Next base: position 343,526,613 of record BTPG01000001.1, on the reverse strand, counting down.
GCTGTATGGTTCCGAGTCCTGGGCCCTCTACCGCAGCCAACTACGACTCCTCGAACGCTTCCACCAGCGCTGCCTGCGTACCATCCTGGGCATTCACTGGAGTGACTATGTCACCAATGTCGAGGTCCTTGAACAGGCTGAAACCGTGAGCATCGAGGCTTTGCTGCTGCGGACACAGCTCCGCTGGGCGGGGCATGTCTCCAGGATGGAGGATCATCGCCTACCAAAGATCACCCTGTTCGGCGAGCTTGCTACTGGACACCGTGACAGAGGGGCACCAAAGAAGAGATACAAAGACTGTCTCAAGAAGTCACTTAGTGCCTGCCAAATCGACCACCACCAGTGGTCTTCGCTTGCTGTGGACCGTGACACCTGGCGCTCCACTATTTACAAGGCAGCTGTCTCCTTTGAGGACTCTCGCAGAGCTAGCCTTAAGGACAAGCGGCTCAGGAGAAAGAACAGAGATGCCGCAACTCAGAACTCTGGCCATACCTTCCCCTGCAGCCACTGCGGTCGAACCTGCCTGTCCCGGATTGGCCTCCGCAGCCACGAACAAGCCTGCAGACGTCGTGGGCAACTCCTATAAAATCTTCGTTCGCGAAGTCCAGCCAAGAAGATATGGGTATTATAGTGTCCGAACAGAACTATCATGGCAGATTATAGTCTTCAGGGTATTATAGTGTCCGAACAGAACTATCATGGCAGATTATAGTCTTCAGAGTATGTATAGTGTCCGAACAGAACTATCATGGCAGATTATAGTCTTCAGGGTATTATAGTGTCCGAACAGAACTATCATGGCAGATTATAGTCTTCAGGGTATTATAGTGTCCGAACAGAACTATCATGGCAGATTATAGTCTTCAGGGTATTATAGTGTCCGAGCAGAACTATCATGGCAGATTATAGTCTTCAGAGTATGTATAGTGTCCGAACAGAACTACCATGGCAGATTATAGTCTTCAGGGTATTATAGTGTCCGAGCACAGCATTTTAATTCATTCGAGACGTGCCGCCTTCGGATACGCGGCATAAGCGGTGACGCGTCTCGAATGAGTTAATGTGTTGCAATCTGTGTGTTCGTCCTATGACTGAGTACTTTTTAATTTTCCAGATGTGGACGAGTGCGCCCTGTCGGCGACCAACCCGTGCACCCAGCGCTGTGACAACATCGAAGGCGGATACATCTGCTCGTGTAACAGACCAGGATACGAACTAGATACGGACAGAGCCACGTGCAAAGGTAAGTCAAACGCTCTAGATTATTCCGTTATAATAATTAAATAATTACGGTATTTATAATGCGCTTATCTTATAATAATTATAACTCTAAGCGCGCACTCACAACTCGCACACGCATGCGCACGCTTTAGACAATGACTCACGTACCACAAATAGTGAAAACAAAAAAAAACACATTACGACGGTCAGCTTGGAGTGGGGAGTGTGGTGATATAGTGCTAGAACTGTTGAAAGAGGTGACTTTTGAGGGCGGACTGGAAGAGGAGAGAGAGTGTTTCTGGCGGAGAGAGAGTGGGAGAGTGTTCCAGGTGGATGGACCGTATACTGAGGAAGAGCGGGGGCCGAAAGTGCTGAGTTTGGTGCGGGGGATGTGGAGGCGGAGAGGGTCGGAGGCGGACCGAAGGGAGCGGGGAGGAGTGTAGGGGTGAAGTAAGTTGGAGAGATAGATAGGAGCGTAGTTGTTCAGGGATTTGTAGCAGAGATACAGAATCTTGTATTGGATGCGTTGGGGGATGGGGAGCCAGTGAAGGAGTTTGAGCAGGGGAGTGATGTGGTCGGATTTTTTCTTTCTAAAGACGAGGCGGGCGGCATTGTTCTGGACGCGCTGGAGAGTGAGAGTGGTGGAGTGAGGAAGGCCGGAAAGGAGAGAGTTGCAGTAGTCGATGCGAGATAAGATGAGAGAGACAGCGAGTTTGGTGGCAGCTTCGGTAGTGAGGTATTTTCTGATCTGACTGATGAGGCGGAGGTGGAAATAACACGCCTGGGCCGTGGCGGAGACGAAGCTGGTCATGGAAAGAGAGGAATCGAGGATAACGCCAAGGTTCTTGACCGAGTCAGAGAGGGAGATGGGGGTGCTGTCGAGTTGAAGGTGGAGAGAGGGAGGGAGCTGGGAGAGTTTATGGCGAGTGCCTACCAGCATGGCTTCCGTTTTGTCGTCGTTCAGTTTGAGCTTGTTTGCTGTCATCCAGTTTTTCACGTCTTCATAGCAGTCAGCCGTGCGAGTCAGTAGTGTCTGAGTGTTGTCGAGTTTGTCTTTGTCTAGTAGTTGTGAGTCGTCAGCGTAGAGGTGGTGGTGTATGTGGTGAGACTGGATGATGTTGGACAGGGGAGAGGTGTAGAGTGTGAAAAGGACTGGGCCCAGGACGGACCCCTGTGGAACGCCGCAGGAGAGCCTGACTGGGTTGGAGGAGACGCCGTCGATGGTGACGGACTGCTGTCTGTCGGAGAGGTAGGAGAGAAACCAGGAGTGAGCAGAGTCAGTGATGCCAAAGGAGTGGTGAAGGCGGTGGAGGAGGATAGAGTGGTCTATGGTGTCAAAGACGGCTGAGAGATCGAGTAGCGTAAGAAGGAAGATGTTGCACGAGTCAGTGGAGAGAAGCAGGTCGTTTCGGATATGTAGAAGGGCTGTTTCAGTGCTGTGATATTTGCGATAGGCATACTGGAAGGGACTAAGGAGGTTGTTGTCGGCGAGGTGGAGTTTGAGTTGGTTGAGGACAACCTTCTCAAGAAGCTTGGACAGGAAAGAGAGATTGGAGACTGGGCGGTAGTTCTTGAGTTCGTTTGGGTCGAGGTTGTGTTTTTTGAGAAGAGGACGGACGATGGCGGACTTGAAGATATCGGGAACGGAGCCATTCTCTAGAGATGTGTTGATGATGTCGGTAAAGAAGGGCAAAAGTTTTGGGAGGCCGTCCCGGTAGAGAGAAGCTGGGAGGGGGTCTAGTTCGCAGGTTTTGAAAGACATGGACTTTATGGTCTTGAGGACTTCATCCTGAGAGACGGGGCGGTCCGTGGCGCAGTGGTTAAGGCGCCTGCCACCAATGCCAAAGGTGCGCGGTTCGATACCGGGTTCCGGCGTTGGACTTTTCTCCTCTGGTAAGTGTCACCGTTAATTCGGGCGGACCGTCGGGGGTTCTTTCTCAGGGTACTCCGGTTCTTCCACCCCCCCCCCCACCCCCCCCCCCCCACTTTGGTACCGGTCTCAGGCCACTTTACAAATTTCAAATACAAGCGATCAAAAATCTCTGTAACTTCAGTAGCTGACTGGCCCTTCGTTTGTCTTGTACTGTGTTTGTCTTAAATGGCGTAAATCCGTGTCTGTTTCGTGAGTGTGTGTGTTGGGTTTCAGGCGCGGCGCTTTGAGTCGATTTCCCCAAAATTGAGAAAAAGCGCCTATATAATAACGGTATTATTATTATTATTATTATTATTATTATTATTATTGTTATTATTATAAGGACGAGAGGGTAGTGCCGGAAAAGGCGGGGTCAGGAAGGCAAGGCGGAGAAGGCAGAGTGTCGAGTGTGTTGCGCATTACCACAGCGATAATGCTTACATTACGGCTATAAATGGCAGTGAACCTAAATTCATCAGTGTTCAGGTCGAACTTGATAGGCACTAGCTGTCTATTTCTCAACCCCACCCCTCCCCATAAACCGTACCATAGGGCCGTCTACAATCACTGTACCATGGGGCCGTCTGCAATCACTGTACCATAGGGCCGTCTGCAATCACTTTTGTAGTGTGGACGTTAAACCCTGAATAAACAAAACCAACCAAACAACCAAATAAACAAACAACCAAACAAACAACCAACAAACCAAACAAACAAACAACCCACCTTGCAAGCTAGCAGAAGAACCTTACTAGCCCCCGTGACTGTGAGCGATCATGCGGATCTGCGTCCCTTGCAGTCAGCTGGCGGTCGCTATGTCTCCAAAGAAAATAAGTTTAACTCATTCAGGGCGCTCCACATCAATAGCTGCGAAAGTGTCGTATAGCGTTGCCGCCGGCTACGCTATTCGACACTTCCGCAGCTATTGATGCGGTTTGCCTTGAACGGACTAACTTCTTCACTGCAAAAGTACTCCTGTGTCGTCGTTGAAAACCTTGCAGATGTAACGCAATCCACACAATGAGCACGGTAACGGGCGGTAACGTTTGTTTCAATTCAGCCAAGACCAACTGCAGTCGCACTGACTGTGACACGAAGAACGGCGGATGTGCGATTGATGCTGGAAATGGCAGCGAGACGTGCTTCTGTAATTCTGGATACCAGCTTGTAAATGCTACTAAATGCGAATTCATCGGTGCGTATTATTAATTTAAAGGTTCTGTTTTCGTATTGCTTCACTGTTCTCTTGTTGACAGTGTTTTTGCCGTGATTCTCGGAGGGTTTGATTCTCGGAGTGTTTGATTCACATAAAACAAATCAGATGCTGGAAATCAGCAAATAGCACTGATAGGGATGTGTTTTTTCGTTGCATGGCAATTGTAATTAGCTGTTGGTTCATATGGGGGAAACGAACTTGGCATGTCTAACGGATGGTATAATTAGCTGTTGGTTCATATGGGGGAAACGAACTTGGCATGTCTAAAGGATGGTATAATTAGCTGTTGGTTCATATGGGGGAAACGAACTTGGCATGTCTAACGGATGGTATAATTAGCTGTTGGTTCATATGGGGGAAACGAACTTGGCATGTCTAACGGATGGTATAATTAGCTGTTGGTTCATATGGGGGAAACGAACTTGGCATGTCTAAAGGATGGTATAATTAGCTGTTGGTTCATATGGGGGAAACGAACTTGGCATGTCTAACGGATGGTATAATTAGCTGTTGGTTCATATGGGGGAAACGAACTTGGCATGTCTAACGGATGGTATAATTAGCTGTTGGTTCATATGGGGGAAACGAACTTGGCATGTCTAACGGATGGTATAATTAGCTGTTGGTTCATATGGGGGAAACGAACTTGGCATGTCTAACGGATGGTATAAAAAGAACTGTCTCTTACAACTTGTCTTGTTTAACCCCTTTGGTCCAAAGACTGCATTTCTGAATGTTCGGGTGTCACTTTACGACTGTGTATCTGTTATAGAGATGGATCGACCATGATAATTCAAGGGCAGTGCCAGATTAGCTTGGCGCCTGATGACGCCAAGCTAATCAGGCACTACCCTTGATTTATCATGGTCAATCTACCTCCTGCTGTTTAGATTCATCTTTGTTATCTCTTTTTTTAATCTGAAAACTGAAAGCAGAAATGTTACTCGTTCACTGTCACAGCTAGAAATTATCTGTGACACCAGGTATTTGTGACACCAGTTATTTGTGTGATGTCCCTGACTACCTGTGGAATACAGATATGAAAGAGACTAGCAAGAGGCAAAGATCCTCATGAGTCTCTGTGCCTGCGGGGGCCTATGAACTATGTCTCCGTTATCTGGGTATTGTTCGCTGCGTTCCGGCAAGGGGTTACCTTGCTTTTTCCGTTCCATGAATATTTCTGGAGATTTTTAACATCTTGATTGTCAACAGCAACTTTCGTCGCAATGATTTCTGCAGGAATCATCGCGACAAAAGTCGCTGCCGACAGCCAAAGGGTTAATTTGCTAAATGAATATGTTGGATTCTGTCTCGTTCCCCAGACGTGGACTGGTGTGCAAAGGCGGGCTGCCAGCAGGCTTGTAACGAGACGGCTGACGGCAAGACCTTTATCTGTAGTTGTTGGGATGGCTACGTGCTGAACAGTGATGCAGCCTCATGCAGAGGTAACGTTGGGGACTTTTCTTGACACATTGAGCCCTGATGCAGTAGGAGGCTCACACTGTGGTGTTGTAACATCGGAAGTTGGATACATTTTGCTAAAAAAACAGCGTGGAAACAATCTCTGCTTTCGGCTGACTGACTGACTTATTTCATTTTAGAGTCGCTCGGCACAATGAACTCATTCGAGACGTGCCGCCACCGGATGTGGCCTAAGCCGGGTGTACACATGGAGCAGGCATAAGCCGGGTGTACACATGGAGCAGGCATAAGCCGGGTGTACACATGGAGCAGGCATAAGCCGGGTGTACACATGGAGCAGGCATAAGCCGGGTATCCGGAGGCGGCACCTCTCGAATGACTTAACTCATTCTACCCCAGACACACCACAGCAAGATGAAGATCGACCATGATAGTTCAAGGGTGATGCCAGAATAGCTTGGCGCCTATGGGCGCCAAGCTATTCTGGCACCACCCTTGAACTATCATGGTCGATCTGTGTCCTGCACTGCAACGCAGTCTTCAGAGGACGACTTCAAAATTTGGGGATTTCGGTCTTGGGGTAGAATGAGTTAAGTGATCACGGGCTAAACCGCTGCTTTTGAAATGTCTGACCTTGTTGAACTCATTCGTGGCCCGCCGCATCCGATAAGCGGCATAAGCGGCATAAGCCGGATGCGGCTGGGCCACGAATGAGCAGTGACGTCCTATTGGCTTCATCTTTCACCAGCAGAATGTTTCCATCGAATTCACTTAATTCATTATCTAATATCTTCATACGCCCTTGATGTTGTCACTTCCGTGCTAGTTGAATGCATAGTTCGGGGCACACATCACGCCACGGCGACTCTATAAGATCTATAATGTCGCGATTATTCTTTGTATTCAAAATTCTAGCTGGACTATTTCTGATATAAGATCTATAATGTCGCGATTATTCTTTGTATTCAAAATTCTAACTGGACTATTTCTGATATAAGATCTATAATGTCGCGATTATTCTTTGTATTCAACTGGACTATTTCTTTCTTCTAAAACAACGGCAGCGTAACCCATTTAAAATTACAACATTTTTACTGACAACTGACATTTTTTCATCCCTTTGTGCATTTTCTGTTTGAAGCCTGCCCACAGGGAAAGTACGGGAAGGACTGTAACAATACCTGTTTGTGTAACACAACAAACACTCTCTCCTGTAATGTCACTAACGGTGACTGCACGTGCTACGCGGGATGGCAAAATGTCACGTGCAGCAATGACGTAAATGAATGTAACGTCACAACCCGCGGAACAGTTTGTCCCAGTAACTCCGACTGTCGCAACAATCCAGGCAGTTTCGTTTGCGATTGTCATACTGGCTATTACAAACTGTCAGACGGAAACTGTTCAGGTAAGTAATCTGTTAACACATTCTGCTCCTGGACCGAAATCCACAAATTTTGAAATTGCCCCCTGAAGACTGTATTTCACTTCTGGAAACAGATCGAGCGTGATAGTTCAAGGCTTGTGCCAAAATAGCTTGGCGCCTATGGGCGCCAAGCTATTCTGGCACAACCCTTGAACTATCACGATCGATCCATGTCTTGCCGTGACGTGTCGGAGATGAATAAGTAATGAACCTGTTCTAAGACACTGTGTGAAGCTTCCCATCCGCTTGTACTAAGTAATGAACCTGTTCTAAGACACTGTGTGAAGCTTTCCATCCGCTTGTACTAAGTAATGAACCTGTTCTAAGACACTGTGTGAAGCTTTCCATCCGCTTGTACTAAGTAATGAACCTGTTCTAAGACACTGTGTGAAGCTTTCCATCCGCTTGTACTAAGTAATGAACCTGTTCTAAGACACTGTGTGAAGCTTTCCATCCGCTTGTACTAAGTAATGAACCTGTTCTAAGACACTGTGTGAAGCTTTCCATCCGGTTGTACGTTACAGTATAAATTATGCCAAATGACTTTTGGAAAAACCTTCTTCGCAGTGGACCGTCTTGATGTTATGATGCCCGCTGTCTGCTGTATTGTCTGTTTTCTAAGTATGTGTTTTGATAATGCTGCATAAAAGAAAGTAAAAATGTCATAACATAAAATGCTCATCCCCTCTTTTGCTACGTCGCATAAAATCCCTGACGGGAGAAAGGCTAGTTAGTTATTTGGGTTTAACACCGAGCAGCCGATTAAGACATCTCACGGCGGGTGATGGGAGAAAAGTCAGCAACCACACTTCAGTTACATGTGAAAAGTCAACAACCACACTTAAGTTACATGTGAAAAGTCAGCAACCACACTTCAGTTACATGTGAAAAGTCAACAACCACACTTAAGTTACATGTGAAAAGTCAGCAACCACACTTCATTTACATGTGAAAAGTCAGCAACCACACTTCAGTTACATGTGAAAAGTCAGCAACCACACTTCAGTTACATGTGAAAAGTCAGCAACCACACTTCAGTTACATGTGAAAAGTCAGCAACCACACTTCAGTTACATGTGAAAAGTCAGCAACCACACTTCAGTTACGTGTGAAAAGTCAGCAACCACACTTCAGTTACATGTGAAAAGTCAGCAACCACACTTCAGTTACATGTGAAAAGTCAGCAACCACACTTCAGTTACATGTGAAAAGTCAGCAACCACACTTCAGTTACATGTGAAAAGTCAGCAACCACACTTCATTTACATGTGAAAAGTCAGCAACCACACTTCAGTTACATGTGAAAAATCAGCAACCACACTTCAGTTACATGTGAAAAGTCAGCAACCACACTTCAGTTACATGTGAAAAGTCAGCAACCACACTTCAGTTACATGTGAAAAGTCAGCAACCACACTTCAGTTACATGTGAAAAGTCAGCAACCACACTTCAGTTACGTGTGAAAAGTCAGCAACCACACTTCAGTTACATGTGCCTACTTGTATAATCAGTTACATGTGCCTACTTGTATAGTCAGTTACATGTGCCTACTTGTATAATCAGTTACATGTGCCTACATGTATAATTTTGGGGGCACTGATGATAATAAAATTGCAGTTCTTAATATCTAAACCCCATTATATCGTATCGTACTAAGATTTGTTTTTCTTTCATTTTCAGATATTGACGAGTGTGGTGACGGTACAAGCGGGTGTAGCCAGAACTGTACAAATCGGCCCGGGTCTTTCCTCTGTTCCTGCCTGCTCGGTTTTAAACTCAACGCCAACAACAAGACATGCGACGGTAGACTAATCGCTTTGGCATTTTCTCTTTCCGTTTTTCGATTGCGTTTGCGCTAAATGTGTGTTGGTCTGTGATTTTGGACTTACGGCTTCCAGGCGCAAGGTCCAAATTCACATACCAGCACACAAAGAATCTGAACAACTATAGCAACATTAAATTTCTTACCTTTGCGCCGTCCAGCCCCGAAATCGTTAGATGATCGGATAAAGACAGTATGATAGGGCAGTGAAATCGTTAGATGATCGGATAAAGACAGTATGATAGGGCAGTGAAATCGTTAGATGATCGGATAAAGACAGTATGATAGGGCAGTGAAATCGTTAGATGATCGGATAAAGACAGGAGGATAGGGCAGTGAAATCGTTAGATGATCGGATAAAAACAGGAGGATAGGGCAGTGAAATCGTTAGATGATCGGATAAAGACAGTATGATAGGGCAGTGAAATCGTTAGATGATCGGATAAAGACAGTATGATAGGGCAGTGAAATCGTTAGATGATCGGATAAAGACAGTATGATAGGGCAGTGAAATCGTTAGATGATCGGATAAAGACAGTATGATAGGGCAGTGAAGTCGTTAGATGATCGGATAAAACAGATGAAGGCAGTGAAGTCGTTAGATGATCGGATAAAGACAGTATGATAGGGCAGTGAAATCGTTAGATGATCGGATAAAAACAGGAGGATAGGGCAGTGAAATCGTTAGATGATCGGATAAAGACAGGAGGATAGGGCAGTGAAATCGTTAGATGATCGGATAAAGACAGGAGGATAGGGCAGTGAAATCGTTAGATGATCGGATAAAGACAGGAGGATAGGGCAGTGAAATCGTTAGATGATCGGATAAAGACAGAAGGATAGGGCAGTGAAATCGTTAGATGATCGGATAAAGACAGGAGGATAGGGCAGTGCAGTTTACCTCGTGTGTGTGATTAGAATGACTTGTGGTGATACCCTTAAGATGATGTAACTTATATTTTATGAAGCTCTTAAGGCCCCGCCACGCATGCCCGATTTTGAGGCCGACTTTCGAGCAGTTTCGAATCGGAGTGTGATCGGGCCGGACTATAAAAACGTGTGCACTGCCACACATTCCCCGACTTTTTTTTAGCCGACCGGTTTGAACCGAAGATCAAAGTCGTACCTGTTCTGCAAAATGGATGCTAGTTCTGACAGTGATGATGATGTGCTTGCATTGTTTTGCATCATATTCGGGAAGAGGCGGGCGAAACATCGGCAACGAAGGTGGTACTGATTTTCCGCCATTTTCAAACTGAAACGACGTGCTTTGCGAGACGCGCTCTGATTGGTTGAAGCTTACAATCGGGGCCGATTCGGATCGGAAAAATAGAGCAGATTCTAACCACCCGATTCCCAGCCGATTGGGATCGGATCGGATATATGACGTCATCCGATCGCAATCGGATCGGAATCGGCTTCAAAATCGGGGCACAATCGGCATGTGTGGCGGGGCCTTTAGACGTTGATTCTGAATTGAACTGTTTGACTTTGACTGGGAAAGGATATTATTACTTCCAAAACTATTACATTCCCAAGCAGCGGGTTTTTAACATTTTATGAAATTTAAAATCGGCAGGTTAAATCGAAATGTCATAATGTCACAATGTATTTAAAAGATAAAAAGTGATACCCTATAACCCACGAGAATTAGTTTATGAATGTTATCTAATCTACATGCTTACTCTCCGATCAGATATTGACGAGTGCCTTGCTGGGACGAATGACTGCCAACACAACTGCAACAATACGGACGGATCCTATAAATGTTCCTGCCGAACCGGTTACAAGATCAGTGCATCAAACAGCAGCGCTTGTCATGGTAACAGTTACCCGTTTTGTATGGTTAACCCTTTGGCAGTCGGTAGGACTCAGACTGTGCACTTTCTTACGCCATCTTTCACAGTGAAAAGAGATCTGTTTTTGTGAACACAAAACTAATTTAGCTTGTGCATCTTTTTCATGGCGCCTGAAATACGTTGTTCTTTATAATGCCATAAATTTTCTTCACATGGTATGAAATCACAAAGAGCCTGTATTCATTTATGATGCACTCTAAACTATTTACAAATAACTGAATCCAGGCTAATCAGATGACTGACAACCCAAAAAGCAAATGTCCTCGGGCTCATGACGGCGGTAGTGGGCCCGAGCACGGCGGTGAGCGTGCCTACTGCGGACGTCGTGGGCCCGAAGACTTGTTGCTAGCGGGGAAGCGTGTACAGTTCACAGACATGCCCCAAAACAACTTTAATCTGTTGTCTCAAATAGATAAAGACACACAGCCTATTCTTTCTTCATATATGTTTTTTTTTTTAAAGGAAATTTTAAGAAAGTGTGTTGCAGGGATTATTTCTTCATTGGGCATTTCTTGACGTGCTACCATTGTGATTCGTCACCGATTATATTGCATGTATTTACGATTTTTAACTTTCATTTTCAGATATTGACGAGTGTGATGACGGTACAAGCGGGTGTAGCCAGAACTGTACAAATCGGCACGGGTCTTTCCTCTGTTCCTGCCTGCTCGGTTTTAAACTCAACGCCAACAACAAGACATGCGACGGTAGACTAATCGCTTTGGCATTTTCTCTTTCCGTTTTTCGATTGCGTTTGCGCTAAATGTGTGTTGGTCTGTGGTTTTGGACTTACGGCTTCCAGGCGCAAGGTCCAAATTCACATACCAGCACACAAAGAATCTGAACAACTATAGCAACATTAAACCTCTTACCTTTGCGCCGTCCAGCCCCGAAATCGTTAGATGATCGGATAAAGACAGTATGATAGGGCAGTGAAATCGTTAGATGATCGGATAAAGACAGTATGATAGGGCAGTGAAATCGTTAGATGATCGGATAAAGACAGTATGATAGGGCAGTGAAATCGTTAGATGATCGGATAAAGACAGTATGATAGGGCAGTGAAATCGTTAGATGATCGGATAAAGACAGTATGATAGGGCAGTGAAATCGTTAGATGATCGGATAAAAACAGGAGGATAGGGCAGTGAAATCGTTACATGATCGGATAAAGACAGTATGATAGGGCAGTGAAATCGTTAGATGATCGGATAAAGACAGTATGATAGGGCAGTGAAATCGTTAGATGATCGGATAAAGACAGTATGATAGGCCAGTGAAGTCGCTAGATGATCGGATAAAGACAGGAGGATAGGGCAGTGAAGTCGTTAGATGATCGGATAAAGACAGGAGGATAGGGCAGTGAAATCGTTAGATGATCGGATAAAGACAGTATGATAGGGCAGTGAAATCGTTAGATGATCGGATAAAAACAGGAGGATAGGGCAGTGAAATCGTTAGATGATCGGATAAAGACAGGAGGATAGGGCAGTGAAATCGTTAGATGATCGGATAAAGACAGGAGGATAGGGCAGTGGAATCGTTAGATGATCGGATAAAGACAGGAGGATAGGGCAGTGAAATCGTTAGATGATCGGATAAAGACAGGAGGATAGGGCAGTGAAATCGTTAGATGATCGGATAAAGACAGGAGGATAGGGCAGTGCAGTTTACCTCGTGTGTGTGATTGGAATGACTTGTGGTGATACCTTTAAGATGATGTAACTTATATTTATGAAGCTCTTAAGGCCCCGCCACACATGCCCGATTTTGAGGCCGACTTTCGAGCAGTTTCGAATCGGAGTGTGATCGGGCCGGACTATAAAAACGTGTGCACTGCCACACATTCCCCGACTTTTTTTTAGCCGACCGGTTTGAACCGAAGATCAAAGTCGTACCTGTTCTGCAAAATGGATGCTGGTTCTGACAGTGATGATGATGTGCTTGCATTGTTTTGCATCATATTCGGGAGAGGCGGGCGAAACATCGGCAACGAAGGTGGTACTGATTTTCCGCCATTTTCAAACTGAAACGACGTGCTTTGCGAGACGCGCTCTGATTGGTTGAAGCTTACAATCGGGGCCGATTCGGATCGGAAAAATAGAGCAGATTCTAACCACCCGATTCCCAGCCGATTGGGATCGGATCGGATATATGACGTCATCCGATCGCAATCGGATCGGAATCGGCTTCAAAATCGGGGCACAATCGGCATGTGTGGCGGGGCCTTTAGACGTTGATTCTGAATTGAACTGTTTGACTTTGACTGGGAAAGGATATTACTACTTCCAAAACTATTACATTCCCAAGCAGCGGGTTTTTAACATTTTATGAAATTTAAAATCGGCAGGTTAAATCGAAATGTCATAATGTCACAATGTATTTAAAAGATAAAAAGTGATACCCTATAACCCACGAGAATTAGTTTATAAATGTTATCTAATCTACATGCTTACTCTCCGATCAGATATTGACGAGTGCCTTGCTGGGACGAATGACTGCCAACACAACTGCGACAATACGGACGGATCCTATAAATGTTCCTGCCGAACCGGTTACAAGATCAGTGCATCAAACAGCAGCGCTTGTCATGGTAACAGTTACCCGTTTTGTATGGTTAACCCTTTGGCAGTCGGTAGGACTCAGACTGTGCACTTTCTTACGCCATCTTTCACAGTGAAAAGAGATCTGTTTTTGTGAACACAAAACTAATTTAGCTTGTGCATCTTTTTCATGGCGCCTGAAATACGTTGTTCTTTATAATGCCATAAATTTTCTTCACATGGTATGAAATCACAAAGAGCCTGTATTCATTTATAATGCACTCTAAACTATTTACAAATAACTGAATCCAGGCTAATCAGATGACTGACAACCCAAAAAGCAAATGTCCTCGGGCTCATGACGGCGGTAGTGGGCCCGAGCACGGCGGTGAGCGTGCCTACTGCGGACGTCGTGGGCCCGAAGACTTGTTGCTAGCGGGGAAGCGTGTACAGTTCACAGACATGCCCCAAAACAACTTTAATCTGTTGTCTCAAATAGATAAAGACACACAGCCTATTCTTTCTTCATATATGTTTTTTTTTTTAAGGAAATTTTAAGAAAGTGTGTTGCAGGGATTATTTCTTCATTGGGCATTTCTTGACGTGCTACCATTGTGATTCGTCACCGATTATATTGCATGTATTTACGATTTTTAACTTTCATTTTCAGATATTGACGAGTGTGATGACGGTACAAGCGGGTGTAGCCAGAACTGTACAAATCGGCCCGGGTCTTTCCTCTGTTCCTGCCTGCTCGGTTTTAAACTCAACGCCAACAACAAGACATGCGACGGTAGACTAATCGCTTTGGCATTTTCTCTTTCCGTTTTTCGATTGCGTTTGCGCTAAATGTGTGCTGGTCTGTGATTTTTCGACTTTACGGCTTCCAGCCGTAAGGTTCAGATTTACATACCAGCACACAAAGAATCTGAAGAGGTATAGGCACATTACATGTCTTAACTTTTTACCGACGAGCTAAAAAAAAAAAGCGAAGGTAATCCCTCGTCCTAAAAGCAAAGATTTATGCGACCTAAACGAGTACAGACCCATTTCCATGTTATCCTGTATTTCTAAACCGCTCGAGAAACATATCCATACTCATCTTCCAAACTTTCTGGAGCAAAACCATCTGATAAATGCAGCACAAGCAGGATTTCAACTTTTACATTCGTGCCAAATTGCCCGCAATCAGTTAATTGATAAATGGCTCTCTGCCATAAATGCCAATAAAGTATCGGGTACAATCTTTCTTGGCCTAAAAAATTTTTTGATCTTGTCAACCACTCTATCCTACTAACAAAACTACCATCCTATCAGATTGACTCAATACTGTCTCCTTTATATCTTCCTATCTCAGGGACAGAACGCAGAATGTACTGCTAAATGGCAAATATTCCTCTGACGGATTAGTAACTTGCGCTGTTCCACAGGGGTCTATTCTAGGGCCCTTATTATTTAATCTATTTATTAATGATCTGCCACTGTGCATATCTCATTTAGACGCAAACTGCGATCTGTTCGCAGACGACACGACCATACGCACATCTGATAAAGATATCGCAACCATTAATAAGGTACTCCAACAAAGTCTTGATGAAGTAGCAGGCTGGTGCAGTGATAATCACATGATTGTTAGTATTCCAAAGACAAAGAGTATGTTAGTTACTACACGTCAGAAACACCAGCATGGCCTACCACCTTTAACACTCTCATTAGATAGCCAGCCT
The DNA here is from genome assembly GCA_036245525.1 of Semisulcospira habei. NCBI lineage: Eukaryota > Metazoa > Mollusca > Gastropoda > Semisulcospiridae > Semisulcospira > Semisulcospira habei. The sequence goes on along the minus strand of BTPG01000001.1, from coordinate 343,511,464 downwards.
GTAGAACAAGTAACTAGGCATCGCTTATTATGCGTTATAGTGGACAACCAATTAAGCTGGGAGCAGCATACTGACTCTATATGCAAAACAATCTCCAAAAATCTGTTCCTGTTATCAAAACTACGCCATATAGTTGATACTGATATCCGTAAACTCTTTTTCCAAGCGCATATCAAAACGCATTGGGACTACAGTTCTACCGTCTGGGATGGATGCAGCGAAGTTCACATGAAAAAGTTAATTCCTTGTATCGTCGGGGCATAAAAATTAATACTTCCCGGTCCTATTTCGACTGACGAAAAATTAAAATCTCTCAAGTTACTAACATTGAATAAACAGTTTGAATTTAATCGCTGTGTTCTACTGCACAAGATCATGCACGGAAAAGCGCCACCCTATCTAAAAACTCTAATAGGAAAAACACGAGAAATAGTTTGATCCACCTTCCAAAAATTAGATTAGACATCTGTAAAACCAGTCTGTCCTTTTCAGGCGCTAAAGCGTGGAGTATTTTACCTCCACACTTGAAATCAATTTGTAAGATTCGCGTCTTCAAAGATCGCCTCCATAAATATTTACTTCAGAAGTAATAGTATGTTCGGCTCCCTTATGCTACTATTCGTATAGTTAGTGACAAGTTTCCCATTACCTAATAATCTTCTACTGTTGCTGCAGATTATGTAATAATTCGACTGTCTGCATTAACATGTCAGGTTCATACCTGTATATATATATTTTTATTTCTTTTTTAATTTCTTTCTTTTCTTCTTTTTTCTGGTGGTGGGAAGTGGGGTGTCTTTTTACTTATATATGTTTTATTTTTTGCTGTATCGTCTGATGTATTTTTATATGTGTAGAGTAGCAGGACACTTTGGAAGATAGGCATTGCTATGCCTAAAACTTTTTATCCTGAATAAAAAAAAAAAAAGCTTCATCATCATCATCACCGTCCAGCCGCGAAATCGTTAGATGATCGGCGGTTTACGGATAGTAGAATAGGGCAGTGCAGTTTAGCTCGTGTGTGTGATTAGCAAGGCTTGTGGTGATACCCTTAAGCTGATGAGACTTATATTTTGTGAAGCTCTTAGACATTGATTCTGAATTGAACTGTTTGACTTTGACTGGGAAAGGATATTATTACTTCCAAAACTATTTTATTCTCAAGCAGCGGGTTTTAACATTTTATGATATGAAAATCAGCAGGTTAAATCGAAATGTCATAATGTCACAATGTATTTAAAAGATTAAAAAAATGAAAAGAAAAGGGGAGACTGCCAGTGCTAATATTTTAGGAAGGTTTCAAAGTAAAGTAGGTAAAAACACTGTCAGGGGAGAGAAGTGTGTATCATCGACCAGTGATCATAGATCTACTGTGGTCAAAGCACAAAAAAGAGATAGGAAAGAGGGGGTGAGCTATCTCTTTTTTGTTGTTGTTTTTTTTTTGTTGTTGTTTTGTGCTTTGGCCACAGTAGATCTATGATCACTGGTCGATCATGCACACTTCTCTCCCCTGACAGTGCTTTTACCTACTTTATTTTGTAACCTATTTAAAAGATAAAATGTGGTACCTATAACCCACGAGCTTCATAATGACGTCACTTTTCTTTACATCGTATGAAATCACAAAGAGCCTGTATTAATTTATAAATGTCGTCTAAACTATTTACTCACACTGAATCCAGGCTAATCAGATGACTGACAACCCAATAAGCAAATGTCCTCGGGCTCATGACGGCGGTAGTGGGCCCGTGCACGGCGGTGAGCGTGCCTACTGCAGACGTTTTGGGCCCGAAGACTTGTTGCTAGCGGGGAAGCGTGTACAGTTCACAGACATGCCCCAAAACAACTTTAATCTGTTGTCTCAAATAGATAAAGACACACAGCCTATTCCAACTACATAATTATATTAAGCGTGTACAATTCAAAGAAATGCCCAAGAACAACTTTAATCTCTCATTGACAGGGCCGACATAATAGTCTACAAATATATCACGTGATTTTACAAATGTTGCAAAGAAACGTCCGCATACGCGGCTTTTATGCCGCACATCCGGATGCGGCTCAACGCGAATGAGTTAGTTTTCCGAAAGGTCAAAACTGCTTTGTTTGAAGACTAAAGTACAGTTATAGCGGCATGTGTATTTTAGAGGCATGTATATTTTAGAGGCATGTGTATTTTAGAGGCATGTGTATTTTAGCGGCATGTGTATTAAATTTTTAGAGGCGTTTCCTAAACTGAGCCTGCGCGGTGGAGCTTTTTGGTGGAGTGCAGTGTGCGCAGTACTGGCCCCAACCTTTAAACCCTTGGTTCGTTTGCCATGTCCTAGCATGCTGGGACGGTGGCATCGAGGTCCTCGGGTCGTAGGTTTTATATCAGACTGTCCTTGTCTTAGTCTGGCTCAAAAGCCTTCCCCGGAGACACGGGGGCTTTGATGTCAGGGGTTTCCTCCCTTAGCCTTTCCACAGCCAAGCGGCCAGGCCTGCAAGGCAGCAGGGGACTCGTGGGGGCCGGGGTCGTCTATGTCCCGTGTAGATGTGAACATCTGCCCACTGCCCAGACGGTGACACTTACCAGAGGAGAAAAATCCAACGCCAGAACCCGGTATCGAACCTCGCACCTTTGGCATTGGAGGCAGACGCCTTAACCACTGCGCCACTTCCCCGTCTAGAGGCATAGTTAAACAATGGTGCAAGAAATCCTGAGGCCGCTGTTGTGTGAAAGCAGATCTCTATAATATATGGGGACGTAGCTTAGTGGATAAGACACTGCGCTGGCAGTCGTAAGATCCCTGGTTCGAATCCCCTGGTGGGCAGGCATCGAGTCAAATTTACGTTCAGACTCGGCTTACGGTTGCCTGTTTCGCCTTCGTGTGTACAGCACGCATCAGGTGCGCACGTTAAAAATCCCATTACCACTATTCGAAAAGATAAGGCCCGGTAGGGCCGGTGAAATGGAAGCAGAAATATATCACATGCACCGAAGTTAATAGTAGGGTGGAGGTTTGCACATAAAGTAGCGCTTAGTAGCAGCAGGCTTTCAAAGCTTCAGCTTCCATCCCTACGGCGCCTTGATCATCTTTAAATAGATGGATATGTGCGCCTCGGAGATACCATGCCGTACCATACCGTACCGTACCATACCGTACCATACCATACCGTACCATACTGTACCGTAACATACCGTACAATACCGTACCGTACCATACCGTACCGTACTGTAACCGGACTCTGTGGTTAGCTAGCCTTTTACTAGCCTGGCTGGCTTGTGTATTAGATGGTCAGACTCTGCGGACTGCCCATCCAACGTACAAGTCCAGTAGTGCCAGTCTAGTTCAGTTTTAGCCACCTTTTAAGTCCGTTCCCTTTTTAGGTTTAGGGAAGGGTCTGGAGATTGCTGTGGAGTGTAATCTTCAAGTCTTTTACACTGGTCTCGCATGCGCACTCACAAAATATGTGTGTCTGCCTCGCGTTGTGTTCAAAATACCAAATCGCGCAATGGACCTACCACAGTATCCAGCGAAACCCTAGTTGATATGATCGTAGTAGTGACTGTGCGTGCGTTGCCATGTGTGCCACACTAAACTGGTATAAGCTAAGAACGTTAACAAACTCTCAGCATGTTCTCAGTCTCACACACACACACGTACACACACACTCTTGCGCTGCCATCATCACACACTGAAACGTGTACAAACATCAGTACTGACTCGCATCCGTTCTCGCATTCATCATCAATCTCTGACTCTTAGTGATGAGATTTCTATAAGTGCTGTAGGTTTATTTACAGTACATACATTTCATTATCAGTCATGATCTGAGACATATCAAAAGCCATTCATTGTAGCATAAAACAAACACAATAATACAGACGCTCATAAGACACCTGAAATCGTAACTATGCTTACCTACTCATTAGACCTTATGAACCCAAAACTATGCTAGCCTACACACTAGACATAACAACCAACACAAGTGAAAACCAAATTCTAATACCCAGTCCTATAGGTCAAAAACTTACTTAACTAAGTACTTAAATTACCTACTTAATTAATCATAAATGTCCTTTGCGGGACAAAGGCGATTAACACTCGTCCGTTTCTGGACGAAGCACTAAGATACACTTAAACTGAGTCCTTTACGGGACTATCTAAACCATGCGGTCTGTCCGTTGCTGGACAGTATTCCTTTACAGGAATTCTACTTAACTATGCGTCTATTGCTAGACAGTATTCCTTCACAGGAATTCTAATTAATTACAGGTCCATCGCTGGACAGTATTCCTTCACAGGAATTCTAATTAATTACAGGTCCATTGCTGGACAGTATTCCTTTGCAGGAATTCTAATTAACTAAGTCATGCAGTATGTCCGTTGCTGGACAGTATTCCTTTACAGGAATTCTAATTAACTACAGGTCCATTGCTGGACAGTATTCCTTCGCAGGAATTCTAACTTACTAATGTTCTTTGCAGAACAGTCTTCTCTTGCGGGAAGCCTAGTACTATTTAATGTTCTTTGCAGAACAGAGTTTTCCCTTGCGGGAACCCTTACTACTATTTAATGTTCTTCGCAGAACAGAGTCTTCCCTTGCGGGAAAGTCTACCCGCCCTCGCTAGGCACCGTTATTTATACCCACACCCCTAGGGGTGTGTTCGGCGTGCCTTTCGCCGATTGGCTTACGCATTACTCGCTCTGGCACCAGCAGCATTACTAACTACTGGGCCTGCGGGCGTGCTGGGGGAAATTGTTGGTACTACTGTACTAGAACACTGAGCTAAATTATCTCCCCTGCTACACTCCCTCCTCCTTAAGACCTAATGTGACTCCGTGTCACATTAGTCTACAAAAGAGTATAGACAAAATGCACAAAAATAATAATAATAATCCTGCTCAAGCGTGTACATACAGTTTAACAAAAATCAAATAATTCAAAGTTCAGTGCAAAAATTAGCAAACAGACCCGTCTGTTGCTAAAATACAAATCTTCAAAACAGCATAATTCCTTAGTCAGACGATTAAGTGTTATAAAACAAAAAATAATATACTGATCCGGAAGTCCGGACATGCACAAATCAATCTGACAACAACAAAATCAAAAATCAAAACACTTCAAAGTCGACACCAAAAACTGATTTACACATGAAAAGAACATCTGAAAAGAAACAAAAATTAAAAAGATGCTAATATCATTGTTCGTCCTCGAAGAATGTCCTTGGTTTTTCTTGATGTTTAGCGTCCTTCTGTTGTCATTGTCTCTTGTTCACATGACGTGAGAGGTTGTCTGGTCAGAGCCTACCGGACAACACTCTCGTCTGGGGGTTTCCAGCTAGAGCCACTGGCTTACTCCCAGACATGTATGAGACAGACGCCCATCTCAAATTCAAATCAACGGACTCAATGTGAGCTGGAGGGCCAACTCACTCTCAAAGGTGTCACTGAAGAGGGAAGCTGACTAGAGCCAGCACGAGCTCCCTCATGAGATGCCGCCATCTCACTCAATTCCTTCGGACATGAGACATACGCATGTCTCATTGACCACAATGCACTCCTGGCATTGGGTCCAGACTGAGTCTCTGAAAACGAATTCAAAAGATTTCCATAAACAAATCGATGCGCACCTCCACGGTGGCTCAACAAAACAAAATTTAAGCACCATACATAACTAGTATCAAAAAAAAAAAAAAAAATCTTGCGACAAAATATTCGCACACAAATATCAATCAGTATACATTCAAAATATCAAGACATTCTACATATGGACGCATTTAAATGCGTAAAACATCAAATCCTAGTGTTAGGCACATAGTCCGTGACAAAACATAGTCTCATTTGGCAGTATTACCTGCGGTGTCATGTTCGGAAAGGGATGGCGCCCCTTTCGGGTCGACATCTCTCTCGCGCCTGTCTCCGGCGCTGCCCTCCCCTGTGCCGATATGGGTGGACAACCGGCCTTTTCAGGGCGGTGTGCCCCCCCTGGCTTATCAGCCGCTAGCACTGGGTGGTTGCGCCTGACGTGGCGCCTCATATCGCTTGGGGTTCTGGCCCGGTGGCCGCATGCCTCGCACACGTGTTTTTTATTAGACGCTTTACAGCTCAGCTCGACCTTTTCAACTTCTTGTCTGATCTCAGCTGGGGCTACTAGCAATAGTACCTCATCCTGAGTAAGACTTCTACTGGAAACAACGTACAGCAAGCCATCCACTACTCAGTCTCAGACTGTCCCACTGAGCTATTAGTGTTCTAACGGCTGCACTATACTTCAAAACTTCTGGCTTTAAAGGCTTCTCTCCCTTCGCTATTAAGGCTAACAGAGTGCTACACACTGGATCCCTCTCTTGGAACTTTGCTAAGTCCTCACGAGACCAGACAGCAAACCAATTGCTCTCACGAGAAATAGAGTCCGACGCTACAGGAACACTATCGGACCCACTGTTTTCATCCACACAGGAATCAACCCCGGTCCGACCAACACCATGCTCCATCCCATCCATCCCTTTCCTCTAGGGACGCGCCCTCTAAATCTCTCGACATGCCAGGATTAGATGTACTAGACTGAGCAGAATATAAGGCATCCTCAGCTGACACTGAGGCAGAATTACTCTGAACCATGTCATCTACTCTGACCGTTACACGTGTCCTGTTACTGGTAGTACTGCCCTGAATGTCGCCGACAACTGGGTCCACATGCGGAACATCTTCACCTTTCGGTGAAGCAGCGTTCCTCTGAGTACCGCTTGCTTCTCCACTGTCTGCTACATCATGGCCACGCACTTGCGAGCGTGTCACCACCCTTACATGCACACAACACTGACTGCACTCTTCCCTCAAACAACGTCTTCTAGGGATTCTAGACAACCCATCCGCATTTCCATGTAGAGTCCCTTTCCGGTGCTCTATCTGGAAATCGTATGTTTCCAATGTAGCCACCCACCTGGCTACCATGCCTTCAGTCTGATCAAATGACTTCAATCACCTAAGGGAGCTGTGGTCAGTTCTGACCAAAAACGGACGTCCCCAAAGATAGTGTGAAAAATGCTTGACGAACTTTATCACTGCATACAACTCTCTGTATGTGGTACAGTATCTCTGCCTAGACTTAGACAAAGTACAACTCGCGTAAGCGATCACTTTTTCTTCTCCACCTTGGATCTGTGACAACACGGCACCTACCGCTGTCGCCGAAGCGTCAGTATCGAGGATAAATTGACCCTCTCTCGTCGGATAAGCTAAGACGGGTGAAGAGACCAGAGCTGCCTTCAATTTCTCGAACGCAGTCTGACACTTCTCGCACCAGTCAAACTTCTGGTTTTTCTTAGTCAGGTTAGTCAGGGGACTGGCTATCTCAGCAAAACCACAAATGTACTTCCTATAGTACGACGTGATCCCTAAGAAGCTTCTGACCTCCGTAACGTTAGTAGGGACAGGCCAGTTTACCACTGCGTCCACTTTCGCTGGATCACAAGTCGTCCCTTCACGCGACACGACATGACCGAGAAAGGTACACTCAGTTTGAAACAAACAGCATTTGGACGGTTTTAGTTTCAGATTTGCTTCCCTGAACTTCTGGAAAACCACCCTGAGATTCTCTAGTGCCTGACTTTCTGTCTTGCCTAAACAGATTACATCATCAATGTAAACTAGACACCTCTCGAACAAAACACCACTCAGCGTCATTTCCATCAGCCTTTCAAATGTCGCTGGGCTGTTGCAAAGCCCGAACGGCATAACTTTGAACTGAAAAAGGCCCTTGTGCGTTGCAAACGCAGTCTTTTGTTTATCTTTATCGTCCATCTCAACTTGAAAGAAACCCTGAGCTAAATCGAGTGTCGAAAACCAACAAGAACCCGACAAAGCGTCAAGTGAATCTCCGATATGAGGAAGGGGATACGCATCTTTGCGCGTCACCTGATTCAATCTCCTGTAATCGACACAGAACCTGACAGACCCGTCCTTTTTCTTGACCAACACCACGTTCGCTGCCCAAGGACTATCACTGGGTTCTATGACATTTTCTTCTAACATCTTTTCAATTTCTTTCTCTACCGTTTCTCTTTGAGCTAACGGAAGACGACGGGGAGGTAGTTTCACTGGCTTACTATCCCCGGTATCAATCGTATGTTTCACTTTGCTCGTTCTACCAAGCTTACCACCTGGGGACTGAAAAACATCTTGAAACTCAACAAGCGTTTCCTTCAACTTTGTTTTTGTCCCTTCACTTATTTCTGACGACACACTAGTAACCAAGTGCTCGAGGTGACTAGGAAGTTTATCGTCCGCATACACTACTTCTTTCTCCTCTGACCCTTCGGACAAAGAATTCACAGAAAACACAGTTTCTACAAATGCTACTTCTGTGCCAGCTTGCACCTTAACATCTCTATCAGTAAAATTGGTAAGCGGAACAAAAATCTCTCCGTCCGTAACCTGAACCATGCACCTCGGGACCACTAGCCCTGTGTCTTTCTTAAACGTGTCTATGCCCTCTAACAATCCATCAGTCTTTCCTAAAGTACGTTGCTGTACAAAGGATCCCCTGACGAACATTTCTGATTTAGGGGGCACGATGACCGTATCGCACACCTGTACTTTTGCACAGATATTCGACTTTTCCCTTTTCAACTGAACCACTGCCTCGCCCATTCTCAGAGAACCTTGTGCCAAGTCTAATAGACAGGCATATCTCTGCATGAAATCTGTCCCCAAAATTCCTGCAGATTTCCCAATATCACCAACGACCACAGTGTGTTCGAAAATTTGACCACCTATTTCTAGAGCTAGGACCGCTTCACCCTTAATCTCTAGACTCTGTCCATTAGCAGTGCAAAGTCTTAACTTACTTTTTCTCAGTGGAATCTGGAAATCTCTTCTTACTTGCTCAAAAACTTCTGTGCCAATGACTGTAGCGGAAGACCCGCTATCAACTAAAAAGTCAATGTTAACTTTCCCCATTTTCACTAATGCCAACCAGCATCCTGTGTCTGACAAGACGCATAAACGTTGCCCCTCCGCGTCCTCTAAGCAGCCGTCATCACTGATTAATTGGGCCGAGTCTCGGGCTGCCAAGAGCTCTGCCCGCTCTAGTTTCCCTGGCCTGGCGCGTTTTCGTTAGGCGCTGTGCCACTGACATGGCCATTTCCTCTCCTATCGCTGTTATCGGGGCACTGCTTTGAATAGTGTCCCTTCTCTCTGCAGTTAAAGCACACAACCTCGGATGTGTTTCTAGCTCTACCACCAGTCGGCTGACGACTCAAAACTTTCGTTACTTTCTGTAGCTCTGAAGTGATTTTATCACTAAGCATCTGGAAAGCTTTCGCTAGACTTTCATCTATCACCCCTGTAGGACTGATATTCCGGACTCCTCCCTCTGGATTATCTGGCTTCCTACCCTCAAACCTCTCTTCAAAAGACTCAAACTCACTCGCTAGTGCTATGGCCTCATGGATGGTGAAGGATGGTGAAACTGTACATGTCTCCTCAGGTCTTTAGATGGCAAACCACTGACAAACTGATCTATCACGATTGTCTCCCTTGCTTCGGGGGGCATTCGAGGATAAGCATTACTCGCAATGCGGTTAAGAACGAAACCATACTCTGTCACGCTTTCGTTCTTCTTCTTCAACCTGGATCTGAACTCAACTCTGTACAAATTTTCTTTTTCTACGGGGTCAAAACGTCTTTCTAAGGCAGCTTTGATAGCATCGTAATCTTCCAACTCGTCTAATGACATCTCTCCTAGCACCTGTTGTGCTGAACCTCTGAGTGACATGGCAAGGTTCACTCCCTTTTCACCATAGTCCCAACCGTTCCATCTAGCGCACGTTTCAAAATGACAGAACCAATCCTTTAAATCACCTTTGGTACCCGTGAACACATCAGGGACCCTCTCCTTCCTAGCACGACTGCTACTTGCATTCAGAAAAGACCTAGTTGTATATACTCTGTTTCTTTGAGTACGATGGCTACAGCTACTGCGGCTGCACGAACTCTCTTCGCTACTACTATATGGCTCACTAGGTGAATGCCTGCCTTTTCCCTGAGACTTCTTCCTCTTGTGATCTACCCTTGGGTGAACACTAGACGGACTGTGCACCAACCAGCTTGGCGCTAGGAGCCTCAAAAAGCACAAAACTGCACCCATCTTGCAATGACTAAAGCTCACACTAGGCGAACTAAATCATAAACTACAAACCGCTCTAAACGAATGAACGATCGCTAGACTCAAAAGTACACGACTGATACCAATGAAAACGCTTCACGACGCTACTAGCGCGAACTGTCCAGTACCATCACGTTAACATAAACAGACTTTGGCAAAGGCGCTCTGCACAGTACACTACTGATATATCAACCAGTCCTAGTCTCTGAAACAAACTAGTTAAAATCCTGATCAATCAAGAAATCCTGATCAATAAAGAAATCCTGGTCACGGCACCAAATTTTTGTAACCGGACTCTGTGGTTAGCTAGCCTTTTACTAGCCTGGCTGGCTTGTGTATTAGATGGTCAGACTCTGCGGACTGCCCATCCAACGTACAAGTCCAGTAGTGCCAGTCTAGTTCAGTTTTAGCCACCTTTTAAGTCCGTTCCCTTTTTAGGTTTAGGGAAGGGTCTGGAGATTGCTGTGGAGTGTAATCTTCAAGTCTTTTACACTGGTCTCGCATGCGCACTCACAAAATATGTGTGTCTGCCTCGCGTTGTGTTCAAAATACCAAATCGCGCAATGGACCTACCACAGTATCCAGCGAAACCCTAGTTGATATGATCGTAGTAGTGACTGTGCGTGCGTTGCCATGTGTGCCACACTAAACTGGTATAAGCTAAGAACGTTAACAAACTCTCAGCATGTTCTCAGTCTCACACACACACACGTACACACACACTCTTGCGCTGCCATCATCACACACTGAAACGTGTACAAACATCAGTACTGACTCGCATCCGTTCTCGCATTCATCATCAATCTCTGACTCTTAGTGATGAGATTTCTATAAGTGCTGTAGGTTTATTTACAGTACATACATTTCATTATCAGTCATGATCTGAGACATATCAAAAGCCATTCATTGTAGCATAAAACAAACACAATAATACAGACGCTCATAAGACACCTGAAATCGTAACTATGCTTACCTACTCATTAGACCTTATGAACCCAAAACTATGCTAGCCTACACACTAGACATAACAACCAACACAAGTGAAAACCAAATTCTAATACCCAGTCCTATAGGTCAAAAACTTACTTAACTAAGTACTTAAATTACCTACTTAATTAATCATAAATGTCCTTTGCGGGACAAAGGCGATTAACACTCGTCCGTTTCTGGACGAAGCACTAAGATACACTTAAACTGAGTCCTTTACGGGACTATCTAAACCATGCGGTCTGTCCGTTGCTGGACAGTATTCCTTTACAGGAATTCTACTTAACTATGCGTCTATTGCTAGACAGTATTCCTTCACAGGAATTCTAATTAATTACAGGTCCATCGATGGACAGTATTCCTTCACAGGAATTCTAATTAATTACAGGTCCATTGCTGGACAGTATTCCTTTGCAGGAATTCTAATTAACTAAGTCATGCAGTATGTCCGTTGCTGGACAGTATTCCTTTACAGGAATTCTAATTAACTACAGGTCCATTGCTGGACAGTATTCCTTCGCAGGAATTCTAACTTACTAATGTTCTTTGCAGAACAGTCTTCTCTTGCGGGAAGCCTAGTACTATTTAATGTTCTTTGCAGAACAGAGTTTTCCCTTGCGGGAACCCTTACTACTATTTAATGTTCTTCGCAGAACAGAGTCTTCCCTTGCGGGAAAGCCTACCCGCCCTCGCTAGGCACCGTTATTTATACCCACACCCCTAGGGGTGTGTTCGGCGTGCCTTTCGCCGATTGGCTTACGCATTACTCGCTCTGGCACCAGCAGCATTACTAACTACTGGGCCTGCGGGCGTGCTGGGGGAAATTGTTGGTACTACTGTACTAGAACACTGAGCTAAATTATCTCCCCTGCTACAGTACCATAAAATACCGTACCGTACAATACCATGCCGCACCGTACCGTACCATACCGTACAGTACCATACCATGCCGTACCGTATACCGTACCATACCGTACCGTACAATACCGTACCGTACCATACCGTACCATACCATGCCGTACCATACCGTACCATACCATGCCGTACCATACCATGCCGTACCGTACCGTATACCGTACCATACCGTACCGTACCGTACCGTATACCGTACCATACCATGCCATACCGTACCATACCGTACCGTACTGTACCATACCATATAAGTATAACGTTGGAGTGTGTCGAGACTAAATGGTTCAGTTAAGTTCGGTCAAGATGGGATGCGCTTAGAAACGCCCACTCGCGTTCCACCTACACATCAGAATAATAATAATAATAATAATTACGGTATTTATAATGCGCTTATCTTATAATAATTATAACTCTAAGCGCGCACTCACAACTCGCACACGCATGCGCACGCTTTAGACAATGACTCACGTAACACAAATAGTGAAGATACATTAGGACGGTCAGCTTGGGCTGGGGAGTGTGGTGATATAGTGCTAGAACTGTTGAAAGATATGAGTTTTGAGGGCAGACTGGAAGGAGGAGAGCGAGTGTTTCTGACGGAGAGAGAGTGGGAGAGTGTTCCAGGTGGTTGGACCGTATACTGAGAAAGAGCGGGGGCCGAAAGTGCTGAGTTTGGTGCGGGGGATGAGGAGGCGGAGAGGGTCAGAGACGGAGCGGGGAGGAGTGTAGGGGTGAAGTAAGTTGGAGAGATACGCAGGAGCGTAGTTGTTCAGGGATTTGTAGCAGAGAGACAGAATCTTGTATTGGATGCGTTGGGGGATGGGGAGCCAGTGAAGGAGCTTGAGCAGGGGAGTGATGTGGTCGGATTTTTTCTTTCTGAGGACGAGGCGGGCAGCATTGTTCTGGACGCGCTGGAGAGTGAGGATGGTGGAGTGAGGAAGGCCAGAAAGGAGAGAGTTGCAGTAGTCGATGCGAGATAAGATGAGAGAGACAGCGAGTTTGGTGGCAGCTTCGGTAGTGAGGTATTTTCTGATTTGACTGATGCGGCGGAGGTGGAAATAACATGCCTGGGCCGTGGCGGAGACGAAGCTGGTCATGGAAAGAGAGGAATCGAGGATAACGCCAAGGTTCTTGACCGAGTCAGAGAGGGAGATGGGGGTGCTGTCGAGTTGAAGGTGGAGAGAGGGAGAGAGCTGGGAAAGTTTCTGGCGAGTGCCTACCAGCATGGCTTCCGTTTTGTCGTCGTTCAGTTTGAGCTTGTTTGCTGTCATCCAGTTTTTCACGTCCTCATAGCAGTCAGCCGTGCGAGTCAGTAGTGTCTGAGTGTTGTCGAGTTTGTCTTTGTCTAGTAGTTGTGAGTCTTCCCATAGTTCCTCTCGACCTCGCATCATATGAGAATAAATAGATTAACCCTTTTAGCCCCTAGGTCCCATTTCCCAAATTGTGAACATGTTGCTTAACGACTATGTACCAGTTGTACGACACGGATCGATCATGATAATTAAAGGGTAGTGCCAGATGAGATTGGCGTCTTCAGGCGCCACGCTCGTCTGGCACTACCCTTGAATTATCATGATCAATCCATCTCCTGTTGCATAGCCCCGGGGCTAAAAGTGTTAATTAGAATGGTCTAATGATATGTGGACACATCTGTTCAATCGTACTGGCATCAATCTCATTTGCAGATGTCGATGAATGCGCGCTACAAACACTTACGTGCGAACAGCTGTGTAGCAACAACATCGGCTCCTACCTGTGTTCCTGCCTCAAGGGATATATGCTAATGGACGACGGAAGATCGTGTGCTGGTAAGAATTTGTTTTTTAATTGAAAGTTTGACATTAATCGTCTGTCCTCGAAAACAATCTCCGCCGACGCCTTCTAAATCGTTTGGTGCTGGAAAAAGTTCCCGCACTATGTTCTAACTTGATCAACTCATTCAGCCGGACGCAAGTATTCCCAAATTTTGGAGGCGTCATCTAACGACTATGCACCTGTTGCAGGAGATGGATCGACCATGATAATTCAAGGACAGTGCCAGGTTAGCTTGGCGCCGAAAGGCGCCAATAATTGCCATAGTTGACTGACTGTAAGGAACGAGTAATTTACCCGTTTGCTTGTTGTCGCGATGATTCAGTCCTGATCGCGACAAAGAGCGCCAACTGACAACCAAATCGTTAACCAAAAGAGCAAAATTAACGTGATATGTCTGATATACTGATTCAATAATTTTAATTCTAAGTCAGTGACATGAACTTGTCTAAATTGTGTGCTGTGTGCCTGCAACATGTACTGTAAACACTAGTGGTGACTACACACACACCAGGGGTTTATGACAAGATTATGATAATTGTTTATTGACAAACGTGTACAAAAATTCTTTAAGAATTTGATGAATGAGATGTGAGATTCATATGGCCTGTAAGTCTGACGGAATAGTTTTATTCTGTCTTTAGATAGCTTGTCTTTTGCTTTCTTCGTAATTGTTTTGTATCCAAATATGTTAACCCGTTGAATGTCGGTGGCTGTTTTTGTCGCGACGATTCCTGCAGGAATTATCGTGAAAAAACCGCTACCGGCCACCAAAGGGTTAACTCATACGAGACGTGCCGCCTCCGGATATGCGCTGTAATCGTCCTTCGCTGCGTTACAGATATCAACGAGTGCAAGCTGGGTACACACAACTGTGAGCAAATCTGCATAAACATTAACGGATCCTTCAACTGTATGTGTGGGGCAGGCTATGACCGCAGGCCTGACGGAAGAACTTGTACAGGTACGGACATTCGTCCTAGAACTGTATTTTTCAAAGGTATTATGATGGGCTGAAGTTAGTCGTTTATTTTTTTAATATAAAGCATAAGCCACCCCAACCCTATCTTTCTCCCCCCCCCCCCCCCTCCTCCTCCCACCCCCGTTGAACTTTTAGTATGTTGCAACATCCATATGCTGTGCAATGTCAATTTGTTGATTTGCAACCAAGGTTACCCTCTGAGACCGATTTTATTTTTAAATGCTTATTGTCCTATAAAGGCTACATTACAGATTAGGAGAAAGATCAACCATTTTAGTTCAAGGTGTCAAGATGTTCTGGCACCACCCTTGCACTTTAGTGAAAAAAATCACAGCAACGACTGTATTTTCTCAGTGGTCTTAAAACGTTTGACGTCAGCAGACAAATTTTGACCAACTTCTACCCGGCAGTTATTAAAAGTTTTTTTACCTTCACCCCTGACCGTTTGGTTTGGCAGCAACACACAGAAAGCGCGATCCAAATTAAACAGAGTAGTAAAAACTGCATCGAAAATCATAGGTATTGATTTGCCCTCGTTAGAGTCCCTCTTCCACGAAAGAATGCTAAAAAAGGCTAGACCCATCCTCCGAGATGATTCCCACCCAGCCCATGAGTTGTTTGAGATGTTGCCTTCAGGGTGCCGTTATAGAGCGATCGGAACACGCACGAGTCGTTTTAAAAACAGTTTTTACCCAACCGCTGTCCAAACTTTTAATGATGCAAACAAACGCCAAACCTGACCCATCCGTCCCACTGTTTACTGTAATGTATATACAGTATTGCCCAGCTATCATCATAATACTTCATCTACACGGCTGTGCAGAACACACTTTTAGTTAGGAGCGGACGGGTGCCACTGAGTGCAAGATAAGCCATCGGTGGCAGTGGCCGGGCGTGGAGGCAATTAATCTTTAGTTCGCGCCTAGTCAGACCGACTGGAAGAACTGTTCATGGTGCTAGAAGGGAATGCTCTTCCATTATCCTACGACTGTGTGTATCTGCTGTCAAACAAAACATCCCGCAGGGTATGTAGAAAACTGAATTAAACACAGGCATAACACCACACATCAGTAGTCCCGTAACAGAGATTATAGAAGGAATAGTTGATGCCAGACAGTGACCTATATAGCCTGCTTGCAGCAGGGATTGGCTGCACACCACAGCAGCAGGTTGCTGGCCAAGCTAATGAGTAGGAAATAGGGCTAACTGCACTGCTGTGTCTATGATGCAAGTGACGTGTTCAGTTTTATATTACGACATGTCCGATGTGATTTGTGTTACTGTGAAATCGTGTTTATTGCCTTTATGTTTAGACCACAATAGTTACTAAGGCATACGTGTGTGTGTGTGTGTGTGCGTGCGTGCGTGCGTGCGTGCGTGCGTGCGCGCGTGAGTAGCTTAATTATATTTTCCATGTCACGTGTTTAATGTTCTTCTTTTTAAGTTGCGCAGCACCGCAACGTGTATTATTATATATGGCAATAAAGTTCTATCATCTATTATAGTCAGAAGTATTTCAACAGTAGTGTATCAGGGTGAAAAGGGTTAGTACAGTTACAGTCAGTATCATTTAGTGCGATATTCTTGTAACTTTCTTCTGTGAAGATGCTCGAATATGTTATATTCTTCATTTTGTGTGCGTGTACATGTACATGAGAACCTTGATCAGCAGGAGTTATATCATTCATATTCGATAGTTCAAAGCTAGTGCTAGATTAGGTTGGCGCCTTCCCAGCTGGCGTTATATGGGGAACTGCCTGCAGCTATCGTAGAAGATCTATTTTCTGCTGTAAGGTCAAAGGTCAGGTTTTTAGAGCTCTATTTATTCTGTTCTATAGACATAGACGAGTGCCTTGCCGGGAAGAATAACTGCGAATACAACTGCACCAATGTACCAGGGTCCTACAAATGTTACTGCCGCCCTGGTTACAAGATCAGTGCATCAAACAGCAGCGTGTGTCAAGGTAACCTTACTTGAATCGTAGAAGTGTACATACAAATACACTAAGAAAAACACAATACGGATTCGACTGTACTCCAATCAAAACGCTACAGATTATTTCAATGCATTTTTTAAAAAATACATTGAAATAGAAATGTACTCATATAATTTTTTTTACTGTTAGTCATATCTTAAACGAGAAGAAAATCATAGTGATACATACAAGCGGACTTTAATCGGGCCGTTGTCAGCCGCCGTTTTCCCGCGCACAGCTGTGTGAGGGCAAACGACGGCTGACGTTGGCCAAGTCATCTCTTGCTCAATCTGTAAGGTATGCTATGCATAAAGTATGCTAGATTTTCTGAGGTGTATATCATATTTCGTTGACAATGCTTGCATCAAGTTCTTTTCTTATGGATCAACAGAATGCTCCGGTTTTGTCTACGGAGTAGATTGCGGAAAAAAGTGTGACTGCGTACAGGACCAATCAGACTCTTGCAACCACGTGAACGGCACGTGCGTATGCAAAGCAAATTACACAGGCGACGTATGCCAGGAAGAGGACAAGACCAAGATGGCGCCATGCAAGGAAAACACTGCCCGAAATAGCGGCGGCCAGTGCGTGGGTGAGTGGCTTACTCTGAATGTCCATTTTCCAGAAAGGGAGAATTGCATTGATTGTGGTTGTTAGCTTGACTGGTTAACTGATTGGTCGGTCAATAGTCGACAAACCTGAAATTATTTTCTGCTGCCTGTCGGCGCAAAGCTAATCTGGCACCGCCCTTGAATTATCATGGTCGATCAATCTCCTGCAAATGGTTCATAGTCATAAGATGACGCCTCCAAAATTTGGGAAATATGGCCGTCGGGCTGCATGGGTAAAGGGAAAAGTCAGTATTCTCGGTGTCTTATGTGATAGCCGTTGGTGTGCATAGGCTTCAGTACTGGCGCTACACTACAGGCCGCAGGTATATCGCCAGGTATATCGCTCCTAAACTCGGTTTTGGATGACATAGAAAACAATAGAATCCGGACGCGCTAAGCACAGTAAATCACATTAACTAATCCTAGTGTGCGATATACCAGATGAACACGAAAGCCAGTGAACAGACCACGACATACCCGTGGCATGCAGTATATTGCGAGGACCCAAGATAATGTCACGGACAGGGATCAGCTAAAACACCGAGAATGCGCAGTTGAGACCCAGTTGGCGCTGCGGCAGCATCAGTGAGCTAAGTTGCTGATTGCTCGGCATGTGGGTGGGTGGGTTGGTATGCCGGGTGGTGGTCTGGTTGCTAAGTGGGTGGATGGGTTGTTCGGCTGTGTTACAAAATATTATCCTTAAAAGGGACTTGTTTGGCCAGGGATTGGATGCAAACAAACCAAGGATTTGTTTTGATTAAATTGTATCTCACCCGATTATCTCTTCAAAAGTGTCCTCATTATTGTTGTTGCGTATGGAAGGACAGGTACAAGTTCGTGACATTCTGTTTCTTTCAGATACACTAAAATTCAAATTCACAGTCAAGTTTGCAGTCAACAGTACTATCAACTATTCCAACACATCGTCTGAATCTTACACAAAGGTTGCAAGCCAAGTCAGAGTTGCGGTACGTGTGGAATCCAAAAAAGATAGTGCACGTGCTGATCTTTGATTTTGAACCTTGAGGCTTAAAGCCGCAAGGTCCAAAATCAAAGACCAGCGTACTTATGTATATATATATATATATATATATATATATATATATATATATATATATATATATATATATATATATTATATATATATAATTATGATAATAATAATAATACCGGTATTATATAGGCGCTTTTTCTCAATTTCTGTGCGAATCGACTCAAAGCGCCGCGAACTGAAACCCAACACGCACACTCACGTGATGGACACGAATTTACTCTGAAGACAAACACAGTACAAGACAGACGGAGGGTCAGCTCAGCTACTGAAGACAAACACAGTACAAGACAGACGAAGGGTCAACTTAGCTACTGAAGACAAAGTACAAGACAGACGAAGGGTCAGCTCAGCTACTGAAGACAAACACAGTACAAGACAGACGAAGGGTCAACTTAGCTACTGAAGACAAACACAGTACAAGACAGACGAAGGGT
The DNA here is from genome assembly GCA_036245525.1 of Semisulcospira habei. Classification (NCBI taxonomy): domain Eukaryota; kingdom Metazoa; phylum Mollusca; class Gastropoda; family Semisulcospiridae; genus Semisulcospira; species Semisulcospira habei. Next base: position 343,492,541 of record BTPG01000001.1, on the reverse strand, counting down.
CAGCTTAGCTACTGAAGACAAACACAGTACAAGACAGACGAAGGGTCAACTTAGCTACTGAAGACAAAGTACAAGACAGACGAAGGGTCAGCTCAGCTACTGAAGACAAACACAGTACAAGACAGACGAAGGGTCAGCTTAGCTACTGAAGACAAACACAGTACAGACGAAGGGTCAGCTTAGCTACTGAAGACAAACACAGTACAAGACAGACGAAGGGTCAACTTAGCTACTGAAGACAAACACAGTACAAGACAGACGGAGGGTCAGCTTAGCTACTGAAGACAAACACAGTACAAGACAGACGAAGGGTCAGCTTAGCTACTGAAGACAAACACAGTACAAGACAGACGAAGGGTCAACTTAGCTACTGAAGACAAAGTACAAGACAGACGAAGGGTCAGCTTAGCTACTGAAGACAAACACAGTACAAGACAGACGAAGGGTCAACTCAGCTACTGAAGACAAACACAGTACAAGACAGACGAAGGGTCAGCTTAGCTACTGAAGACAAAGTACAAGACAGACGGAGGGTCAGCTCAGCTACTGAAGACAAACACAGTACAAGACAGACGAAGGGTCAACTCAGCTACTGAAGACAAACACAGTACAAGACAGACGAAGGGCCGGCTTAGCTACTGAAGACAAACACAGTACAAGACAGACGAAGGGTCAACTTAGCTACTGAAGACAAACACAGTACAAGACAGACGAAGGGTCAACTCAGCTACTGAAGACAAACACAGTACAAGACAGACGAAGGGTCAGCTTAGCTACTGAAGACAAACACAGTACAAGACAGACGAAGGGTCAGCTCAGCTACTGAAGACAAACACAGTACAAGACAGACGAAGGGTCAACTTAGCTACTGAAGACAAACACAGTACAAGACAGACGGAGGGTCAGCTCAGCTACTGAAGTTACAGAAATTTTTGGTCGCTTGTATTTAAAATTTATAAAGTGGCCTGAAACCGGTATCAAAGTGGGTGGGGGGGGGGGGAACCCGGAGTACCCGGAGAAAGAACCCCCGACGGTCCGGCCGAATTAACGGTGACACTTACCAGAGGAGAAAAGTCCGACGCTGGAACCCGTTTTCGAACCTCGCACCTTTGGCATTGGTGGCAGGCGCCACGGACCGCCCCAAATATATATATAATGTTAATGTAGCCACGGACCGCATAACATTTTATATATATTATGCCCAGGGGAGCTGGGTCTCGGTGGTAGAGTGTTGGTCTCACGACGGAAAACCGAAAAGTCACGAGTTCGAATCCAGCTTGGGTCAAAATTTGTTCAGACCCTATTTTGGTGCCCCGTCTTTGAAATCACCTTCGTGGTGGAAAAAGACGTTAATCCCTAAACGTTGAACGTTTTTTTTTATTATGCCCAATGTGCACTGTTGTTTATTATGCCCAATGTGCACTGTTGTTTATTATGCCCAATGTGCACTGTTGTTTATTATGCCCAATGTGCACTGTTGTTTATTATGCCCAATGTGCACTGTTGTTTATTATGCTCAATGTGCACTGTTGTTTAAAATTTGTAATTTATTGGCCGACTTAAGAAACGGCTGGCGTTTATATTAAGGCTTTGAAAAAGGCGTGCCCGTGATAATGTGTGTGCGAGTTTGTGGTTGCGCGTAGAGTTAAACTTATCTCATTCAGACAGTACACCTTGCAGCGAGAGATGCACCAGCCATGATAGCTCAAAGTTAGAGCCAGACTGGTTTGGAGCCTGCTCAGACTAATCAAGCAGCAGGCCTACACTTGAAATATAATGGTTGATCTGATTCATAATGTTTATAATTATGTGAAAAGACGCCACCAAATCTCGACAAAGTGTAGGATATTTATCTATATTTTTTATTCAACGTTTGTTTAGTGGCTGCTGGAAAGATTAAACTATATATATATATATATATATATATATATATATATATATATATATATATATATATATATATATATATATATATAATATATATATGGATTTGTAAAGGAAATTGGACATAACTGGAATATGATTAAACTCTGAATGTTTTTGATGATGCCAATAGTGTCGCATTACTTATCTTCCATATAAGTTTGTGTTTGTGTTTCAGCTTCTTCAGAGACTTCTGAACAAGACTTCCGGAATTCTGGACATAATCATTACAAAACTCAGGTTGGTAAAACAAAAGTCATTGACACGTTGACGACCGGGTTATTTGTTCAACTCTTTGGCTGGCGGTAGCGGTTTTTGTCACGATGATTCCTGCAGGAGCAAAAACCGCTATCGAGAGCCAAAGAGTTAAATTAATACAATATACGTAGCTGGGAACACCAACCAAAAAATCAACAACATATATATACCGTTGTAGTAACAGAAGTGTTGATAGGAGTAAATTTCATGATGGTGATTGCGACGACGACATCGATGAAAGCGATGATGATGATGATAAACGATGATTTTTTCAGCGAAGGAAGCGTGATTGCCGAATCAGAATCGGTTGTTGCTGAGGCACAAAGAGAGTTGGCTGTTACGGAACTAACAACGCGTCTGCTGGCTCTGCAAGGAGACAACATCACTATCGGCAACCAGTCTGCCTCAGCAAGTGTCACTGTCAATAACAAAACAGGTCTGTGACGCAACAAAACAGGTCTGTGACGCAACCGCTGTGCGTGAAACACCTTTGAGCCGCCATGCTTTGCGCCCTAAAAAAAATATTTATTTACTTACCTTATTTTAAAAACAATTTTCACATCCGCTTCACTGCAGTGAAAATTTTAACACCATCCTACTGCAAGAGGCATAGATCGTCATGAGCCCCCGCAGTTGCTTGGGCTCATGAGGACCTATGCCTCTTGCTGACACCATTTGTGTCCATGCTCCTTGGGCGGCAGGAGATCTTTGACTGAGATCTTTGACTTTGACTGAGATCTTTGACTGAGATCTTTGACTGAGATTTTTTACTTAGATCTTTGACTGAGATTTTTTACTTAGATCTTTGACTGAGATTTTTTACTTAGATCTTTGACTGAGATCTTTGACTGAGATTTTTTACTTAGATCTTTGACTGAGATCTTTGACTGAGATCTTTGACTTTGACTGAGATCTTTGACTGAGATCTTTGACTGAGATCTTTGACTGAGATTTTTGACTGAGATCTTTGACTGAGATCTTTGACTGAGATCTTTGACTTGGAATTTTCAATGATTGCACACACATTCAACGGGCAGCGAAAGGCTTAACCCATTCAGCCCTGACGGCGCCAAGCTAATCCTTCACTGCCCTTGAATTATCATGGTCGATCCATCTCCTGCAACTGGTGCATAGTCATTAGATGACGCCTCCAAAATTTGGGAAATACGGCCGTCGGGCTGAATGAGTTAAGTTTGTGATTATTGTCCGCTTACTTCGCCAGTTGCCAACATGACGAAATGCGAGCGTTACGAAGCGTGGGGTGTGTGTGGCGCAGGACAGCGGTGTGTAGAGGCCGATGGACAGGTCTCATGCAGGTAAATATACAACAATTGTGTAGAGAAATAATCTTTTTTTTACACGGTAAATAGTCACTTTTCTTGCTATGCATTTTATGAAACATGTAGTAGGTGTATTTTGTTCTCCCATATCTACATTAATCTCATCTGATATCGCATAGTTTACCTTTACTTTACGCCCCACCGTGAGATGGCCTTAGTCGCCTGCTCGGAGTTAAACCCCATTAAGCATTAACTAGTTCACTGTACGCCCCATGTGTGTCTGCGACCTCTGGTTGTGTGTTTGACTTTTAACCCAATTGTAAATGCAGCCGCCGGTACTACATTACGGTGTCTGCACTGAAGAGAGTTAATGGTTATTTACAAGAGTTCGGTGCAATTACACTTGTTATTCCGTGACAGGTGTTTGCGGACATGACAAATCATTATTGTCTTCTTTCATTCTCTGTACACTTTTTCTCATTTTCCATTCTCAATTCGATTTTCTTGCGCTGGTCGTCCGTTCTCAAGACAACGGGAGTCCCCTTGTCATATGTTAACAAGGTAACGTGTGATAGGTACACTCCCTTATTAAATGTTACAACGACAACATTACTCTCTGATCAAAGCGTCCCCCCCCCCCCCAAATCACATTTCTCATATGTTACCAAGGTAACGTGTGATAGGTACACTCCCTTATTAAATGTTACAACGACAACATTACTCTCTGATCAAAGCGTTCTCCCCCAAATCACATTTCTCATATGTTACCAAGGTAACGTGTGATAGGTACACTCCCTTATTAAATGTTACGACGACAACATTACTCTCTGATCAAAGCGTTCTCCCCCAGATCACATTTCTCGGTATAAATACACCCTAATCTTCATTCAGTCAAACTTCTAAACAACATTTTTTTTTAACAATAAATGAATAATTTAAGGGGCTATACAACAAGCAGAACTATATGTATGTGCTCTGTGACACCAGACACCGCTGGTACCAGTTTTATACAAAACATAACTGAATAATTAGATCGTTAGGTGATATCAACGACAGGAAAATTCAACTGAAGCGAAGGCCCTGTCACGTACTGGCCGTATTCGAAACAGCGAAGAGACAAACAAACCGTGTTATAAATTAACATTGAGGGGTTACGCAACAAAACAACTATATGCAGGCGTTGTGTTCGACCTATATTATCAATTTCATACAAAAGAATGACTGAAAATTAAAAAATACCTGAGAGAAAAATGACAGGTGAATGCAGTTCGCACGAGGTTCTTGACTGACAGTCGGAAGTATGGAGAATTACGTCCCCTGAATCTCTACAGCACACGTGATGTTTGGGGTCCTGTCAAGGGTACACTTCACGCTTATACTTTTTTACAAGTTGAAGACAAAATCGTTGTACTACGAGTTAGATATTGCTGGTGATTCTTGTGGCCTCTCGGGTCCGGTCAAGGGGGTCAATGTGGGGGGGGGTCAATGTGGGGGGTCAATGTGGGGGGTCAATGTGGGGGGTCAATGTCTCGGGCTGTAGCCCTCGACTCTTTCTGAATTAGTTGATGCACCATTTATTGACTCTGTCCTCTTGCATAAATTTAACTTTAATTTTAACACTATTCAGTTCACGTATTTTTTTTAAAATGATAACTGTGATAACTAATGATAACTTTCCTTTTCAGTCTAATTGGAGCTGGAGGCGAGGGTAAGTGTTTTATGCTTATACTGTGAGATTCCATTTACAAAACTGCATCATATTAGGATAATATGATGTGGGCTCGAACTATAGACGTCTATGGGAAATCAGAAGTATACTTACGAGCAAAAGAAATGCGACATGTTTGAACCCGTCGGAAACACTTAAGTGTTTTGATGAATTAAAAAATATCTCATTTCTTTTGATCATCAGTATAGGTAAAAGCTACACGTAAGTCGATGAAAAGCGGTAGATTACAAGCCCGGACAAACACGCGAGATCGCATGCTATTAGTCCACTTTTGGAGATGTAGGTCAAAACATTGCACGCGTTTCCACGCAAACTGTAGATTACATAAAGTTCGGACGAACATGTCATATCGCTTGTTTGTCCGGGCATTTCATCCACTGTTTTCGTCGAAACACGTGCAATTTAGACCTACTTCAAATGTCTGGAAATTGTCTATTTGCGTGTTTCAAGAACAATAGGTGTCGTAATATACTTCCGATTTGTGTATCTTTAAGTTCAACACACGTGTGTTCTAATCTGTCTCATTTCATAAGTGTCTTGAAGAAATAACAGTTCACTGGAGGTTATGGCTTGCTCTTACTAGCTGAAAAGTAGTGCCATATTCAGCACCACCCTTAAATTGTCATGGTCGACCTGCCTCCAAAACTGTAAATTAATCCACGTTTGCGTCCATATACTTTTGTGATCGCTGGCACCTAGACTTTGTCAGGAAACGTTATAGATTCAGGGCTTAAAGTATTTTGTCCACCAAGAAGGCGATTTCAAAGACGGAGCACCGAAAAAGGATCTGAACAAATTTTGATCCTAGCTGGTTCGAACCCGTCAACTGTGAACGCTCTGCCACCTGGGCTACCCAGCTCCTTTACTTTTATGTCAGGACCAAAATATCAACCTTTTCAAGAGTTGTCAAACATTGCCTTTCATACACTATGGTCGATTTCGTAAATGTGTTATAGTTGTCTTTCGGAGACCACATAGTTCACGAGACGTATCGACCTTGATAGTTCAAGGGTGATACAAGAGCAAGTTGACGCCTAGAGGCGCCAAGCTGCTCTGGCATCACCCTTGAACTATCATGCCCGATACTTATCCCGTTGATGAGTGCCTTATCCCGTTGATGAGTGCCTTATCCCGTTGATAAGTGCCTTATCCCGTTGATGAGTGCTTTATCCCGTTGATGAGTGCCTTATGCGTTAATATATCTAACGGAGTATTTTCTTGCAAATGTATATAGATTGGAGGGTGGTAGTGGGACTTAGTGTCGGCATCCCTGCGACCTTCATTGCGTTCGGCTTAGCTCTCTTCTGCTGCTACTGGCAAGGGAGACGACGGAAGTTTCAGAGCGACATCAGCAGGTCAGACGTTTGATTGATTGTTCGTTTATTTACCTGTTTGATTTTTTTTACCCTTTGGGTATCGGTAACAGTTTTAGTCGCGATGATTCCAGCAGGAATAACAACACCCTGACATCCAGCTGGACATCGCGACTTAAACCGCAGTCGACACCCAAAGGGTTACAATTTGGACAACAACAAAGGCATACTAAAAAAATGCACACGTTTATTTGTTGGCACATCGCATACACCGTCGCAGTGGCGTGGCAACGGGGTGAGGGAGAGGTCGGGGGTTGGGGTGGGGGTGGGGGTGGGGGTGGAGAAGGAGGCAAAGAAAATAATGGGGGTTGTAACGCACGCAGACTTACTCACAGTCGCACGTACAGACTCTCGCACAACAGACGCATACACCGCCACTGACTCAGACGGGCGCATTCATGCGTTAAAACTCAACACGGGCTTTCTGTCTAACGAAGGCGTTTATAACAAAATAGACAAAATAAACGAACGCACAAAACTATCAAACTATCTACGCCACACCTTCCCCACTACCAACATCTCAACACCACATGCATACACACAATATCAATGCCAGGCTAGGTAGTAGTATCTCACATTCCAACCTGTTTGATGTTTTCGCCCGGTTACGTTCAGTCCTTTTCACGTCTAGGCGTGCAAGTCCTTTGTTGTACACTCTCGAGCCGCCCCGCCTCACGTACCGTGGGCGTCCTCGCTACTCGTACCGCATAGGGCAGTCCTCGCTGTGACCCGGGTGTCTCGGCACCGGTCGCTCACTCCCTGAGTGAAGAGATGGAGAGATGACCTCGCATTAGGTCCCTGGTGGATGACGTCTCGGCGTCCGTCGCTCCACTCTCCAACAAGCACTCTGAAAAAAATAATAATAATGACGGTATTTATAATGCGCTTATCTTATAATTATAACTCTAAGCGCGCACTCGCGCACGCATGCGCACGCTTTAGACAACGACTCACGTACCACAAAATGGTGAAATACATTGCGACAGTCAGCTTTTGTGGGGAGTGTGGTGATATAGTGCTAGAACTGTTGAAAGAGGTGAGTTTTGAGGGCGGACTGAAAGGAGGAGAGTCTTTCTGACAGAGAGAGAGAGAGTGGGAGAGTGTTCCAGGTGGATGGACCATAAACTGAGAAGGAGCGGGGGCCGAAAGTGCTGAGTTTGGTGCGGGGAATGTGGAGACGGAGAGGGTCGGAGGCAGACCGGAGGGAGCGGGAAGGAGTGTAGGGATGAAGTAAGTTGGAGAGATAGGCAGGAGCGCAGTTGTTCAGGGATTTGTAGCAGAGAGACAGAATCTTGTATTGGATGCGTTGTGGGATGGGAAGCCAGTGAAGAAGTTTGAGCAGGGGAGTGATGTGGTCGGATTTTTTCTTTCTGAGGACGAGGCGGGCAGCATTGTTCTGGACGCGCTGGAGAGTGGAAGTGGTGGAGTGAGGGAGGCCCGAAAGGAGAGAGTTGCAGTAGTCGATGCGAGATAGGATGAGAGAGACAGCAAGTTTGGTGGAAGCTTCGGTGATGAGGTATTTTCTGATCTGACTGATGCGGCGGAGGTGGGCAGTGGCGGAGACGAAGCTGGTCATGGTAAGAGAGGAATCAAGGATAACGCCAAGGTTTTTGGCCGAGTCACTGAGGGAGATGGGGGTGCTGTCGAGTTGAAGGTGGAGAGAGGGAGGGAGCTGGGAAAGTTTCTGGCGAATGCCTACCAGCATGGCTTCAGTTTTGTCGTCGTTCAGTTTAAGCTTGTTTGCTGTCATCCAGTTTTTCACGTCTTCATAGCAGTCAGCCGTGCGAGTCAGTAGTGACTGAGAGTTGTCGAGTTTTTTCTTTGTCTAGTAGTTGTGAGTCGTCAGCGTAGAGATGGTGGCGTTTGTGGTGAGACTGTACGATGTTGGACAGGGGGGATGTGTAGAGTGTGAAAAGGACCGGGCCCAGGACGGACCCCTGTGGTACTCCGCAGGAGAGCGTGACTGGGTTGGAGGAGACGCCGTCGATGGTGACGGACTGCTGTCTGTCGGAGAGGTAGGAGAGAAACCTGAACAATAATAAAGTCCTAAATCGTAACACTTGCTAAACACACACACATATTGGATAATATGAAATACATTACGTAACCTGGCTGATACAAATAACTCACGTTCATTAACATTCACACACACACACGTGCTTCACAACCCGACTACTTTCGTAACACCCCATAACTGTACAACTACATTGAAACAGACTATACCCCAACGCCCTCGCTATACGTTATCCCGTATGCCGGAAAAGACTATACTTAACCACGTACTACCTTCATAACGATTTAGGCATACACCTCTCACATTCCTTATTTATTCATCTCTGTAAATAACTATATACGAAAACACCGGTTACCTCAATGAATTCCAAACCATCATAACTGAACCAAACCAGCAGTCAATACTACACAACCGAATTACCTCCTACTAACGCATACTATCTTTAACAGTATCCATCAATAATACTTATAGAAACATACCTGAATTCTAGGTTTCAGAGTCTTGGAATACAGGCTAAGGTATCTCACACACGTCTGTCCACACTGACAGTATAGCACCGCACTAACGTTTCTACAGCTCTGTTCGCCTAAACTCACTAAAACTCCCCGTGCTAAACGTTCCTTTAAGATTCCGCGTGGATCTCGTGCCTCACGGAATATCGGCACAAAACAAACTGCTAACAAAACTGTACCGTATTAAACCTACTGTGTGAACCCTATGCGTGGGCATAGAGTTTCATCACAATTCCCCCTTCCTCGGGGAAAAAAAAGAAAAGAAACGACCGAGTTTCTTTTTAAGACTACTGGACGCAATACTATCACAAAACAAGACGGGACTAACTTTGACTGTCTAGAATACGCCACCAGCGCCACCATGGAAAACGCGGATCGGGGACCTCGACCTCCCGTACGGTCCCCGGGGCCCCGTCGGCACCCCCGAGCGCGGCCTGCGGGCATAACTCGAACTCGTCCTCTACAAGTGAACAACGGCACGGTTTCCCCAGCCGCGAAACACGCTAGCGCAGGCCTCGACCCATCATGGTACTTCTTCAGCATGTTAGCGCGGTAGATCTTCTCCTTCCCCCGCACAGAAACAAGATAGTCATTACCATACTCGCGGACAACTCGGAACGGCCCCTGCCACCGAGGCACAAGCGCCTGTGTGGTTGTGGGCGAGAAGAGCAAGACTTGCTCCCCTGGAGAAAACCGCCTCATCTTGGAGCCTTTGTCCCGGTAGTGCTTCTGCACTTTTCGGGCAGCATCCACATTGTTGTGGGCTATCTCACAAGATTCCCTGACAATGTTTTTCAGGTCCAGCAGATGCTGAAAGATGGTTTTGCTCTCCCCCGCGTCCTTATCCCCTGACCACGCGTCCGCCAGCAAGTCGATCGGCCCTAGCGCACGTCGACCAAAGAGCAACTCAAACGGGGAAAACCCCGTGCTCTCGTTCGGAAGCTCCCGATATGCGAACAACTGTGCTGGGAGGTAACTGTGCCAGGACCGTGGCCGTATCTGCACCACTTTCCTTAGCGATTGCTTCAGCGTGCCGTGAAATCGCTCCACCAGCCCATTAGATTGGGCGTGGTATGGTGAGGTCAAAACTCTCTTTGATGCCCAACATAGGGTGGAACTCACCCATCAGATCGGACGTGAACTAGGTTCCTCTGTCACTCAAACCCGACTTCGGGAAGCCCATCTGAGCGAAGATTGAGAACATGGCTTCCGCCACCGACACTGCATCAATCTTCTGCAGCGGAACAGCCTCCGGATACCGTGTCGCCACAACGATCAGAGTAAAGATGTAACGATGGTTAGCCTCTGATGGGGGCGACAACGGCCCCACAATGTCCACCGCCACTCGATCGAAAGGGACCTCAATGCGCGGCATCAACTGAAGGGGCACATTAGGAACCCGGCCCTTCGGGGTTGTTCTCTGACACATGTCGCAGGAGCGACAATAACGTGCGACGTCAGTCGACACCCCTGGCCACGAAAATCTGAGCCGAACACGCCCCAGCGTTCGTTTAACTCCGAAGTGACCCGCCAATAAATCGTCATGGGCCGTTAACAACACTGTGTCACGCAGTGAAAAGGGTACCGCCACCTGCACGCGCTCGGCGCGCCCTACCTCCAAACAAGACGCTGTAGCAAGCCGTCCTTAACCCAAAATCGGTAAGCGTTTACCCCACTTTCCCTGAACGTACCCCCGGCGGCCTTCTCAAACCAATCCCGCAACGACTCATCCGCCCTCTGTAACTGACCAAGCTCGGCAGGCGAGATAGTGTCCAGAGGCGAACTAGCCTCACGTGGCAATGCCGCCTTTTCATCGCCCTCGTGCATGACTTGCGCTCTCGTCGCGACGAATGCGACTGTCTGGTGAGCTACATGAGCCTGCTGAAATGCTCCGAACACACCTACGACTGGCTCTACATCCTTCATGTTACCGATGATCAAATCAACGACCGGCTCATCGATGACACAACAATCTGACTCTCCTGAAAAGAACTGAGAGGTAACGTCTATCTTTGCTAAAGGAAACGATTCTACCCGTCCACCGAACGAAATCACTTTCTGCGTCTCCCCCGTGAACTGATCCTCCCTAACTAGGCTACGTCTGACCCCCGCGGTCGTGGCACCCGAGTCGCGCAGAACAGAAACGAGGAAACCGTTTACCGCCCCCTTCACCACCGGTAAGTAACCTCCGCCGTCAGCCGAGCACACAACGCCCAGCTGAGGCTCCTCCCCGACTGGCACCGCAACACTAACCGTGTGAGTGAGCTGCCCAGCCCCATCTATCCGACCAGTGACGCTAGGACACTGGTGAGCAAGATGGCCGTGTTCTTGACAACTAAAACACTGCGCGCCTGAACTACTGTAAGGACAGTTCCGACTGAAATGCCCGTACCCACGACACGCAAAACACTGAGTGTCCGAATTCGCAATACGACCACGACCGTACCCACGCCCAGATTTCTCCCCTCGTGCGTAAAGATCGCGACCGCCATTGCTGCTACCTCTATCCCCACGTCGGAAACGCAAACTATCCCTACCGTTCACTAGTTGGGCTCCACGCAAGGTATTGACGCCGCGATATCCCCCAGTCGTGTTAGCGGCAAGCAACCCGACTGGCGGTGACTCGGTCCTACGCGCTAGGTTTTTCGTCGGATGCACCAGCCGAAAAGGCTCCGCGTTCTGAACTAACTCTTCTGTACTCTTAAAGTTACGCTCCCTCAAGAATACTGCTAGATCCTTGGAAACGCTACCAAAGAATTGTTCCGCCAACACGAGATCAAACACATCCTCGTACGTGTGGTCGATCGTGGAAAGTTCGACCCAACGCACGAGCAAATAGGACAATCGCTTGCCAAACGACACAAACGATTCCCCTGTCTCTGGTGGACAAGCTCTCAAGCGTTCTCTGAAACCCTCCGCACTACACTGGAACTTCTGTAAGAGACACTCCTTCAAAGTCTCGTAACCTACGTTCCCCGAAACGTTCAAACTGTGGAAAAGACTCAAGGCCTGACCTTCTAGCACCGACGAAAGCAAAACGGGCCAGTTAGCAGAAGGCCAACCCCCGCAGGCGTGAGCCTCGAAACGACACCCAAAAAAAAGCGTCAATGGAGTCAACAGACTCCTTAAACATTGGCAGTCTCGGAAAATTACGTATGCCCCGGCCTACTGAATCACTATCTGGAGCTGCTCTAGACCCCGCATCTCGAGCTAACTGCAGCTGCACCTCCCTAGTTTTCTCTTCTTTCTCTCTCTGATACTCTAGTTATTTCTCTTTTAACTCTTTAACTCCCGGTCGCTCACTCCCTGAGTGAAGAGATGGAGAGATGACCTCGCATTAGGTCCCTGGTGACTGACGTCTCGGCGTCCGTCGCTCCACTCTCCGACAAGCACTCTGAACAGTAATAAAGTCCTAAATCGTAACACTTGCTAAACACACACACATATTGGATAATATGAGATACATTACGTAACCTGGCTGATACAAATAACTCACACGTTCATTCACACACACGTGCTTTACAACCCGACTACTTCCGTAACACCCCGTAACTGTACATCTACATTGAAACAGACTATTACCTAACGCCCTCGCTATACGTTATCCCATACGCTGGAAAAGACTATACTTAACCACTTACTACCTTCATAACGATTTAGGCATACACCCCTCACATTCCTTAGTTATTCATTTCTGTAAATAACTATATACGAAAACACCGGTTACCTCAATGAATTCCAAACCAACATAACTGAACCAAACCAGCAGTCAATACTACACAACCGAATTACCTCCTACTAACGCATACTATCTTTAACGCAGTAACCATCAATAATACTTATAGAAACATACCTGAATTCTAGGTTTCAGAGTCTTGGAATACGGGCTAAGGTATCTCACACACGTCTGTCCACACTGACAGTAAAGCCCCGCACTAACGTTTCTACAGCTCTGTTCGCCTAAACTCACTAAAACTCCCCGTGCTAAACGTTCCTTTAAGATTCCGCGTGGATCTCGTGCCTCACGGAATATCGGCACAAAACAAACTGCTAACAAAACTGTACCGTATTAAACCTACTGTGTGAACCCTATGCGTGGGCATAGAGTTTCATCACAGGGGTGGATGGGGAATAGGGGTAGAATTCTGCCCCCTCCCCTTCCAAAGTTTTTGTAGAAAATTACGATATAGACTTTGATTGTTATATTTTACTTTTATTACGAGTGTGGACGGCTATCGGCTCAATGTTTAATTCATGTTGCTTTACAACATCAGCAGAAAATGCATTGACCATCATATTTCAAGATTGTTTCCCGTTAAGGCTAGTTCAACTTCCACAGTTGGCTTTGCAGACTGTCTCCTCGCAAGTTATCATTACTGCTGTTGATTTTCATGCACTGGTTAAGTCGGTATGTTTTTTGTTGTTGTTGTTGGGGGGGGGGGTTTGTTTGTTTGTTTGTTTTGGTTTTTTTTGTTTGATTGTTTTTTTTGTGTTTTTTTTTTTTTGTTTGTTTGTTTGTGTTTTTTTTTTGGGGGGGGTATTTTTTCTGGGTGGTACATTTGGGATATTTGTCTCAGATTAAAATGTGTGTGTGTGTGTGTGTGTGTGTGTGTGTGTGTGTGTGCGTGTGTGTGTGTGTGTGTGTGTGTGTGTGTGTGTGTGTGTGTGTGTGTGTGTGTGTGTGTGTGTGTGTGTGTGTGTTAATGATTCTATGCGCAGTGTGGGCAGTTCACCAGCTCCATGGCGTGGGTCTCTGACTAGAGGCAGCCAATTGGACACAGACGTCCATCCCTGGAGTAGGACTATTGGAACAGCCTGGAAACCCAGCTACAATGACTGGCCTATGTGTAAGTGCTAAAAAACCTCATTCTCTCTCTCTCTCTCTCTCTCTCTCTCTCTCTCTCTCTCTCTCTCTCTCTCTCTCTCTCTCTCTCTCTCTCTCTCTCTCTCTCTCTCTCTCTCTCTCTCTCTTTGTATTTGACAAAAACCCTTGACGTTGGCGCACCGAAATGTGGATCGGCTGTGATAACTCAAATTTGGTGCCAGAGTAGCCCCGCTTTTCTAGGTTAGAAGCCAGATTCTGGCAACACCCGTGAACTGTCATGGTGGAATTGTCAACTTCCAGTAAACAACATGTCCTGGGGCCTGCACACATCTGTCTACTGCTGCTGACGTCGGCACAAAGACCTCTTGCTTGCTGGGTTAGACCTTTAGAGCTGTGTGTTAGACCTCTGTGACGTAGACACCCTTGCTGGAAATATAAAAGAGGTGTTACTTTCTACAGCAGAAGAAGTGCTGGGGAAGCAGAGGAAGCGCAAACAGCCCTGGGTAACCGATGACATCCTCGATCTCTGTGATGAGAGGAGAGCCTGGAAGAAAAAGAGAGGCCAAGACCTCACATCAGCAAACAAGTACAGACTTGTCAACAAGAAGATCAGGAAGAGGATGAAAGAAGCCAAAGAAGATTGGATTGAAGACCAGTGTTGTAGCGTGGAAGAGGGCATGGCAAACGGCAACAGCAAGAAGGCTTATGAAACGCGAAGGACCCTCACCAAGACTCAACAGCGAACAGCCACAGTCATCGAAGACAGCAGCGGCCAACTCCTTACGGAAAACACTGCTGTACTAAACAGATGGACTGAGTACTGCCGAGACTTGTATAACTACAAGGCTGAGCCAGACACCAGCATCCTCCAAAACAACCAGGCTGGGGCCAGGAAGGCTGAAGACCTGCCAGTGTTAGCTGAAGAGGTGGAAGCAGCCGTACGCGGCCTGAAGGGAGGAAAGTCTCCAGGTGTAGACAACGTACCTGCTGAACTGTTGAAACATGGAGGAGAAGTAACAACGAAGGTCCTCACTACACTCTGTCAAAAGATCTGGGAGCAAAAGAAATGGCCAGTAGAATGGACACAGTCTCTAGTGATCCCGCTCCCCAAGAAAGGAAACCTGAAACAGTGCCAGAACTACAGAACTATCAGTCTGATAAGTCACCCTAGCAAAGTAATGCTTAGAATCATTCTCAACCGCCTCAAAACTTTCGCCGAGGAACTGCTGGCAGAAGAACAGGCTGGCTTCAGAGTTGGAAGAAGCACTGTAGAGCAGATTTTCAACTGCCGCGTCCTGATCGAGAAACATCTGCAGCATCAGCGCGAACTCTACCACAACTTCATTGATTTCAGGAAAGCATTTGATCGCGTCTGGCACGACGGACTCTGGCAAGTCATGAGATCGTTCAACATAGAGGAGGGACTGATCCAAATGATAGAAGCGCTTTACAAGAACGCCTGCAGCGCGGTTCTACTTAACAATCAGTCAGGCGAGTTCTTCAGGACGACGATCGGTGTCCGTCAAGGATGCCTGCTCTCTCCTGTCCTTTTCAACATATTCCTGGAGAAGATCATGCAGGAAACCCTCCACGACCACCATACTTCAATCTCTATTGGTGGCAGATCCCTGTGCAATCTTCGATTCGCAGACGACATTGACCTCATGGCAGGCAGCAATAGTGAGCTCCAAAACCTGACAGACAAACTTTCAAGTAGCGCAGGGTCTTATGGCATGGAGATCAGTACGGATAAAAGCAAAGTGATGATCAACACCACAAGCGACAGCAGCAGCAACATTCACATGAACGGCCAGAAGCTAGAAGAGGTCAATAGCTTCAAGTACTTGGGAGCCACCCTGTCCAAAGACGGTAGTTGCATAGCAGAGATCCGTATCAGGATAGGTACAGCAACATCCGCAATGGCCAGGCTGGACAGGATATGGCGAAGTAACTCCATCAGCTTCACCATCAAGTACAGGCTTTACAAGTCCCTCGTAGTGTCTATTCTGCTCTACGGCTGTGAGACTTGGACACTGCTTGCAGACTCAGAAAATAAAATCCAGGCCTTTGAGAACAAGTGCCTGAGGAAGTTGCTCCGCATCTCGTACCGCGAGCACAAGACCAACGAATATGTACGGAGCATCGTCACTTCCCTGGTGGGCCCACATGAACCCCTTCTGGCAACCGTGAAACGGCGCAAGCTTGCTTGGTTTGGACACGTGACCCGACACAACACCTTGTCCAAGACTATCCTCCAAGGCACTCTCGAAGGAAGTCGTCGGCGAGGTCGTCAGAGAAAGAGTTGGGTCGCAAACATAAAAGAATGGACCGAACTCGAGATGCCAGACTTGCTTGCCACCGCCCAAAATAGAACTCAGTGGAGAGCACTGTCTGTTGCTGCTGCCTTTCAGTCCCCCCAACGCCCAGTTCGGGCAAGGGACTGATGATGATGATGATGTTAGACCTCTAGAGCTGTGTGTTAGTCCTCTAGAGCTGTGTGTTAGACCTTTAGAGCTGTTAGACCTCTACTGTGTGTTAGTCCTCTAGAGCTGTGTGTTAGTCCTCTAGAGCTGTGTGTTAGTCCTCTAGAGCTGTGTGTTAGACCTCTGGAGCTGTGTGTTAGACCTCTAAAGCTGTGTGTTAGACCTCGAGAGCTGTGTGTTAGACATCTAGAGCTGTGTGTTAGACCTCTAGAGCTGTGTGTTAGACCTCGAGAGCTGTGTGTTAGACCTCAAGAGCTGTGTGTTAGACCTCAAGAGCTGTGGGTTAGTCTTCGTTTGTTTTTTTTTTTTGTCTTTTTTTTTTTTTTTTTTTTTTTTTTGTCGATTAACTAATAGAAAATTACATGTAATCAGTCAGCCAGCCATTATGTCCTTTCGCCTCATCCGTTTTTATTTCGGATAACACTGTATCATTTAAAAAGTTTATTTTTATTGTTCTGGGAGTGCAGTTCCGAAACCATTTCACATTAATCTCCTTATGACCATGGTGATCAGGAGATCAATGCGAGATGGTTTCAGAGACAAAAAATGTTCAATCAGTGATCATCTACATTGTCTTTTCAGACGTCAACGCTGATGAGACTCGCAGGTTCTACGAGGGACTGGTCACAGACACGGTATGTATCTGCCATTCAAAACCCACCACTGCCGGAAAAAGAGCAACTCTGCAAGAGCTGTAGATCCTCTTAGATAATCTGTTGTTGTAGGGCTTCATGAATGTATTTGCAGCTTGCTGGCACTAGCGTTAGTCGCTTCTAGTGTTAGAGTTACTAGAGTCGCTACTAGTGTTAGTCGCTACTAGTGTTAGTGTTAGTCGCTACTAGTGTTAGAGTTAGTCGCTACTAGTGTTAGTCGCTGTTAGTGTTAGTCGCTACTAGTGTTAGAGTTAATCGCTACTAGTGTTAGTTGCTACTAGTGTTAGTGTTAGTCGCTACTAGTGTTAGAGTTAGTCGCTACTAGTGTTAGTCGCTACTAGTGTTAGTGTTAGTCGCTACTAGTGTTAGTATTAGTCGCTACTAGTGTTAGTCGCTACTAGTGTTTGTCGCTACTAGTGTTAGTGTTTGTCGCTACTAGTGTTAGTCGCTACTTAGTCGCTGCTAGTGTTAGTCGCTACTAGTTAGTGTTAGTCACTACTAGTGTTAGTGTTAGTCGCTACTAGTGTTAGTAACTATTAGTGTTAGTCGCTACAAGTGTTAGTGTTAGTCGCTACTAGTGTTAGTAATTATTAGTGTTAGTCGCTACTAGTGTTAGTGTTAGTCGCTACTAGTGTTAGTAACTGTTAGTGTTAGTCGCTACTAGTGTTAGTAACTATTAGTGTTAGTCGCTACTAGTGTTAGTGTTAGTCGCTGTTATTAATCCATTGCATCCTGAGGCTGACTGTCCTGTTAAGACTAAATTACAGATTAGGAGGTAGATAAACCATTTTAGTTCAAGGGTGGTCCTAGAATAGCTTTGCCCCTCTGGCGCCACCCTTGACCTCTCATAGTTAAATTGATTTCAAGCAATGGGTGTTTAATGGTTGTTTAGTGGGTGTATAGCAATGGGTGTTTAATGAGTGTTTAGCAATGGGTGTTTAATGGATTTTAGTGGGTGTATAGCAATGGGTGTTTAATGGGTGTTTAGCAATGGATGTTTAGTGGGTGTATAGCAACGGGTGTTTAATGGGTGTATAGCAACGGGCGTTTAATGGGTGTATAGCAATGGGTGTATAGCAGTGGGTGTTTAATGGGTGTATAGCAATGGGTGGTTTAATGGGTGTTTAATGGGTGTATAGCAGTGGGTGTTTAATGGGTGTATAGCAATGGGTGTTAATGGGTGTATAGCAATAGGTGTTTAGTGGGTGTATAGCAATTGGTGTTTAGTGGGTGTATAGCAATGGGTGTTTAATGGGCGTATAGCAATGGGTGTTTAATGGATGTTTAGCAATGAGTGTTTAATGGGTGTTTAATGTGTGTATATCAATGGATGTTTAGTGGGTGTATAGCAATGGGTGTTTAGTGGGCATATAGCAATGGGTGTTTAATGGGTGTATAGCAATGGGTGTTTAATGGTGTATCAGGAAGAACAGAGTGAACTCATTTAGGCATCAGTAATGCAATGTACTTTTCATGGGTTAACTGTTAGGAAGCTCATGCACCTAAAGCAGTTAACTTGCATAGCATATGTAGAGAATCAAACGTCTATCTATCTATCTATATCCCGTAGTCTTGCCGACCGTTGGGGCACCACTGATGACTTAACAACCAGCTCCCTCCATTCCTCTCTGTTTGTTAAGTCACCAGTTGTGCCCCAACGGTCGGCAAGACTACGGGATATAGATAGATAGATAGATAGACAGATAGACAGATAGACAGACATTTTTACCTGCGCGAGCACCCGACGCCGGCACGTGACCGCCCGTCCACCCTGGCGCCCCCCTCCTTGTTAGGAGAAGAGACCAGACGCGCCCGCTCCGATCTTGGGGAAAGGACGACACGTCAGGAACGTGATTATGTCTCACGTCCCAGAATTGCGTCTTCTACTGTGACTAGCCACCGCCCACTCGCCCCGTCGCCCCCGGCGCACCTCGCCCCCGGCTTTGCTCCACCATCGGCAGAGGAGCTCCCCTGGTGAGTCGGCCCCTACCTCCTTCCCATCCCGGACGTCAGGACGACTCCTGGGATCCCCGCCTCCCACACCTCCTCTCGCCCCCGCCGGACGACTCGCCCTCCTGACGACGACGAGGCCCTGAGTCTGCTACCAGAGGACTCCGTCTCGGCACTCGTCGGCGCGGACAGCCGCTCTCCCTCACCCCGCTACCCCCTCACCCCGCTACCCCCTCACCCCGCTACCCCCTCACCCCGCTACCCCCTCACCCCGCTACCCCCTCACCCCGCTACTCCCTCACCCCGCTACCCCCTCACCCCGCTACTCCCTCACCCCGCTACCCCCTCACCCCGCTACTCCCTCACCCCGCTACCCCCTCACCCCGCTACCCCCTCACCCCGCTACTCCCTCACCCCGCTACCCCCTCACCCCGCTACCCCCTCACCCCGCTACCCCCTCACCCCGCTACCCCCTCACCCCGCTACCCCCTCACCCCGCTACCCCCTCACCCCGCTACCCCCTCGGCCCCGCGGGCGGAGACTCTCCGTTTCCTGGACGAAGCGGCTCGTCTGATTGTGACCTGTCTTCCCTCGGAGGCCTGCCCCCCCCCCCCTCCACCCCCCCCCCCCCCCCCCGCTCAAAAGCAAAGAGCTTCCGCCTTCGTCGACGCCGGCCGTCAGGTAAAGCGTTTCAAGTCGCTCCCCCAGCCCCCAGGCTTTCGGGACCTCGTGGACGCCTTCTGCACCCAGCTCCAGCGGGGCTCTTCACGCGAGTCCGACTTCTTCTATGACCGAAGGTGGCCTGCCAGCCTCGACATCGCCTTCCGCCAGGACTGGTACGCAGGGCATTCCCAGGCTTTCTCCTGGGTGGATCCACCGGCGCTAGTGCAGGCAAGCGGCTCCGGACTGCTAAAGAGTGGCATTCCTCGCGGTTTGGACAAGACTGCGTCACTGATCGGAAAAAGTGGCTTGCTCAGGTTTCCTGGAGCTTCTGACTCAAGCTTTTGTCCGTCGTGTCGAGGACGCCTGGCACCCGTCCATCTTGCCAGAGCCTCGGATCCAGAAGCTGCCGCCAGGTGGCCCAAGAAGATGCGGTACCAGCCAAAGTTTGGCTCCAGCTCCTCGGCCTGTTGAATGCCGCGGCGGACCTCCTGCCACTCGGTCGTCTGTACTCCCGGCTTCTCCAGCTGCATCTGCTTCTCCACTGGCAGCCATCCTCCGGCGATCTCACTGCCCCGGTACCTGTTCATCCGATGCTTCGACCGCATCTGCTACGCTGGACGGACCACTCGTGGCTCGCGTCGGGAATAGCACTTGCCTCACCCCCGCCCCAGCTGTCGCTCTGCGTGGATGCCAGTCTCGCCGGGTGGGGCGCACACCTGCTACCGATGTTCCTCACGACGTCCGGCCGCTGGCCACCGGACCTGGCAGACAGGCACATCAACTGGTTGGAACTGAACGCAGTTTGGCAAGCCCTCATCGCGTGGGAATCTCGCCTTCGACACCAGGAGCTCCTCGTCCTCTCGGACAACTCCACGGTGGTCTCCTACATCCAGAAACAGGGCGGGACGTGCTCCCCCGCCCCCTGCATACTTCTCTACCAGGTCCTGCGCTGATGCGAAGACCGCGGCATCTTCCACCGAGCGCGACACATTCCGGGACACCTGAACGTCCTAGCCGATTTCCTCTCGCGGCGCGGCCAGCTCCTCCACACGGAATGAACTCTGCGACCGGACATCTTTCACACGATCTGCGCTCACTGGTAGACTCCCATGATCGACCTCTTCGCCACGAGGTGGAATCGCCAACTTCCCCTCTTTGTCTCCCCTATTCCAGACCCCTTAGCCTGGGTAGTCGACGCGCTCTCCATTCCTCATCGCTTACGCGTATCCCCCGACGGTGCTAGTCCCCAAAGTCCTGCTCAAGCTCAGGGGATGCAACGCGGTTATGCTACATTCTCCTGGAACAGATTTTGGACCACCGACCTCCTCAGTCTCGCCACGGGACACCCCCCCCCCCCCCCCCTTCTGCTGCTGCCCACCCCGAGCACGATGCTCAAGCAACCCCGCCAGCCGCTGTTCTACCCGTGCCCATAGCGGCTTCTCCTTCACGCCTGGAGATTGTGCGGCAAGCCCTCGCCACAAGAGGCTTTTCGAGTGCAGCAGTGGAGGCGATCGCTACACCCCGTAGGCCCTCGACCAGGCGTGTCTACGAGGGAAAGTGGCGAGTACTTCGATTCTGGTGCGCTGTCCAGCACCTCTACCTCTCAGCTCGCCGAGTTCTTCTGTGGCTCTTCGGCGACCAGGCACTATCTCCAATCAAGATCAGAGGGTCCATGATTGCTGACACATCGCCACCTCGGCCGTCCGGACCCCGGCGAATGCAAATACCTCGCCGACCTTATGGCACACTTTGGCCTCCAGCGCCCGGTTCCCCGCTCGCTGATTCCTCGCTGGGACCTACCCTGGGTACTTACGTGGCTGAATTCAGACCGATTCGAACTGCTCCTCTTGGCCTGGTTTGCGGACGTGACTCGGAAGACCTGCTTACTGTTGACCCTCGCCCCAGCGGCCCGAGTAAGCGAGCTACACGCGCTGTCAGCACGCCCTGCCTACCTGCAGTTCAGGACGGATGGCTCCGTGCAGCTGCTCACTGACCCTTCCTTCCTCGGCAAGACCAGGTCTCCCTTGACCGCGCCCCAGGTGATCACCATACGGCCGCTGACAAGAGTAAACTTTCCCCGGGAGGCCAGGCAGCAAGACCCAGTGCGCGCCCTGTGCGTCTATCTCCGCCGATCCAAGCCCGTCCGGAGGGGACGGTCCCGCCTCTTTCTGCCATTGACCCCCGGCAGAACTGACGACTATCTTCCTGGCTACGCAGGGTCATCCGGTCCACCTACCAGGACCTCTCCCCAGAGGGAGCTAAGAGGCTAAGGATCCGCGCACACGAGGTTAGAGCCATGGCCACGAGCGTCGCCTTCGACCGCAACTGTGCCGTCAAAGACATCGTGGCAGCTGTGGGCTGGCGGGCAGAATCAACCTTCGACCACTTCTACCTCCAGAATCTAGCAGGCCAGCAAGACAACCTCGCACTGATGGGGGACATCGCCGCGGCGCAACACTCCCTCCCGGCGCCTGAGGCGCCGTAGGTAATACTTAGCTGAAATTGTCGGGAGTTTGCGTTTGGGAGGGTGGGTCTCTGGCTAAGCCCTTGCACAGGAGGTAGGTAATGTTGTGGGCGGCACCCTCGTTGTGGGCGGTACCCTCGTTGTGGGCGGTACCCTCGTTGTGGGCGGTACCCTCGTTGTGGGCGGTACCTTCGTTGTGGGCGGTACCCTCCTCCGTTTCGTAATTCTTCCTAGTAGTAATGTCATCTGGAATGTATTTTGAGAAAACAAATGAATTTTTCTCTAAAATGTATTTTGTCGAAAAAATACTTACCAATGACATTACTCGGAGGACCCTCCCACCTGCCCCGCTTGCCGCTGGTAAGCTAAACATTTCCGACTGGCGTGACACCACGTGGCACGTGACCGGATGGGCAGGGACGGGAGGCTACTCACGGTCCTGGTTACAGTCCCCTGAATTGCTTCCCTGGTTGTGTAGGAACTCAACAACTTAGGCTGAAATTAAGTAAGCTAGGTAGATATTCCTAGTAGTAATGTCATCGGTAAGTATTTTTCGAAAAAAATACATTTTAGAGAAAAATTCATTTTTCTTTGCTTCAATTTGAATCTCTGATAATTTGTTTCCTAAATTGTGAGCAGTGTTCTGACTGTTTTGTTCTAACATAAACATTTCCTTTTTTCAGTTTACCATTCCGCGACCAAAAATATATGATTGAAATCAGCTTCGATGTGAAAAACTCCAATGGTTGAATGATGACATTGTATTCATCGGGAGCCTTGGTACCGAACTTCTTTCATTCTGATTCCGATGTTGTTTGTGACTGTATCTGCTTATGCTGCCGCGGCTCCTGTGGCTGGGGTTGTTGTTTTGGGAGGTGTTGGCTTCTCTACGTGCGCAAACAGAAGTCCAGAAATGGAATGCATCGAGATATGAGGACCAGGAGAAATCTGACATGTACATAGCTTTAGCCGGTGATCTTTCTATTGAAATGGTGCTCTGCTAAAAATTGCCGATGTATATTTACATGACGTACGCGCAATATTTGTATACAGAAGATATGACTACAGAAGATCGTGTGTAATTATGACTACAGAAGATCGTGTGTAATTATGACTACAGAAGATCGTGTGTAATTATGACTACAGAAGATCGTGTGTAATTATGCTTTATTTTAACTGTTGTATTTTTTTTTTTTAAATATTTCATCGTTGAAGAGTTCCATAACGTAAACATTGCGAATTATTAATGCTGGCAATGTCAGGGACACACGCGGGTGCGAAACGTCATAATATGTCGTAACATGCAGTGAGAAACACTGCCTGTGACGTCAGATTGTGACTTATTGTGTTTGCCTGCGTCGGAGAAAGTGCCAATCAACTTACCAGCTCTGAATAAATATTCCAGGTAACCATTCCCTCACATCCCCACCCCCAGTCTTCCTGAGTCTCGTCTTGTTTATAGTGCATGTGCCTGTGTCATGTTAATTGGCAGCTGACAAAGACAAAGAAAACTTTCATTTTTTAAGGCATGTTCTATGATTTTTACTTGACATCAGCATTACAAGTTCGCGTCTTCAAGGTTCTATAAGCATTTTGTTTTGTATACTTATTACATTATATATACATGTACGTGCAATGTCATGACTCTGCTACAGCACCTTTCGTGCTGTTGATTGATATTTAATATGTGATTGATGTTAAAACAATTTCTTACACTCTGTGCAGTTAAAGCTGCCTTTTCCAAGGCAAAGCTTTGAGTGATAAACTTCGCCGATAATCGGATTCTCAATGTTATCTTGCCGTAACAAAGACTTTCAAACACATCTTTTCACAAACCCGTTACGCGTAACAAAGGTGACATCACTGCGTTTTTGCCTGAGAGACGATGAGAAACGAGCAGAAAGTCTGTCATTTACGACATTCAGATATAATCCCAATTGGCCAAAAAATGGCCGTCGAGCTTACATCGGCCCAATGGCCTTTGGCGCATTGCGATATTGTCATCGTGTTGTGTGTACAGCAGTATATTGCGATATTGTCGTCGTGTTGTGTGTACAGCAGTATATTGCGATATTGTCATCGTGTTGTGTGTACAGCAGTATATTGCGATATTGTCATCGTGTTGTGTGTACAGCAGTATCCAAAGACACACAAAGAACATTTAAGAAAGAGATTGAAACTATTAATAATTATCTATAGCTGCGAAACTGTCGGATGGTGATGCCGTCGACACTTCTGCAGCTATTGGTGCGGAGCGCCTTGAATGGTTCAGCGTTATGTCCTGCCCAAGTTCGCGTTAATATGTTATTTATATTATGACGTTTGTTATATCCATTGTACCATTTTGTGGAACTCGTGCATTATACTTTTCGAATTCATATTTTAGTTGCAATTTCATGTGTCAGCTCCTCCGTGATCTTGGACTTTACGGCTCGTGGCTCGTGGCTCGCGACCGTAACGTCCAGAGTTGCAAAACAGCGCACACTGAGTACAGCATTTTAAAAACAGCATATCGTGATCTCTATAATGATCTGACCGCTTTTAAATTCTTTGGCTGTTGGTAGCGGGCTTTTGTTGCGATGATTCCTGCAGGAAAACCGCTCCCGCCAGCCAAAGGATTCATCCCCGTTGTGCACGCTTCTACAGGCGCTGTGCTCGTGGCCGCATGCACAGAAAGATGAAGCGAGAAATATTTCCTGGAGGACTGAAAAATAGCTTTAACTTTAAACTCCTAGATACCCAAAGATTTGCTAGTACATAGAGTGCACGTTTAACCCCTTGACTTCCGAGAAAAAATGAACACCTTACTAATAAAAGATCTTCATGAGCACCCGCATTTGCGGGGGTAGATGAGTATCTGTGCCTCTTGGTGAAACCACTGTATATCCATTGTTCATGGCACGGCTGGATTTCTTTCGCGTTGAATTAACACAGGTTTCAGACGTACAAAGTACTACAGCGGCACTGACGGGCTTCATTCACGTTTTGCATCCTAGAACTAAATGACGTCTATTCGTAGAATGGATGTCATTTAGTTCTGGAAGCCAGGGGATCAAAGAAAAGTGCATTTCTGGTGTAACATTAGGGCATTGCACGTTGAAGTATGAGCGTTGTTTATGGTGACTTGAAGGCGTGTGTGTTGATTACACAGTGCAGGTCTTGCATTCACTTGTGGTATGCGTGTATCAATGACAATTTTGTCACGAGGCCGAAAATAAATGATACAAACGTCATTGCTCTGTGCGTGTGGGTGGGTGTGGGTGGGTGTGTGTGTGTGTGCGTGCGTGCGTGCGTGCGTGCGTGCGTGTGTGTGTGTGTGTGTGTGTGTGTGTGTGTGTGTGTGTGTGTGTGTGTGTGTGTGTGTGTGTGTGTGTGTGAGGGAGAGAGAGAGAGAGTAAAGGGAGAGTACTTGGAACAGTTCTATCAGAACCCTTCCCGGCCACTGTAAGTACATTGTTCTTTCTAAAATCCTGCTTCATTCAAGACTCAAAACCAACACCGTCCAAACAACATGCATACAAATTGGTCTCCGCAAGAGACATAGATCCTCATGAGCCCCCGCAGTCGCGGGGGCTCATGAGGGTCTATGTCTCTTGCAGTTGGATCGTGTTAACCCCATCACTGCCGGGTAAACGTGAGCACGACCCAACTGCAATTGACATAGATCCTCATCAGCTGTCGCCACTACGGGTCATGAGGATCTATGCTTGTTGCGGAGACCAATTTGTATCCATGTTGTTGGGACGGTGCTGGCTTTGGTCGTTGAATGAAGCAGTATTTCAGAAAACAAAAATGTGCTTACAGTGGCCGGCAAGGAAGGGGTTAAATCTTATCGATGAGTGTACTGATAACAAACCAAAAAAAAACGTAACAAGTTTCATCTCGTTGAGACACACAGATCTCGTTGAGTCATACAAGCACACTTAATGTCAAATGGTAATTTCTAGTCATACAAGCACACTTAAATTCAAATGGTAATTTCTAGATGACTGCTCTTTAGCCGACAGCAGTGAATCAGCTCAGTGCAGCTCTTCACCAGACCCTAGTTAGCACGTTTCAGCATGGCGGAAATGTATGCCCCGCCTCTCCCTTTTCCCCGCCACGCTGCCCGCTCTGCTGTCCGGCCGCGTCCTGCTCGCTTCCCGCCCTCTGCCCGACCCGCTGCCCGCCATGCTGCCCTCCCTCTGCCCGACCCGCTGCCCGCCATGCTGCCCTCCCTCTGCCCGACCCGCTGCTCGCCATGCTGCCCTCCCTCTGCCCGACCCGCTGCCCGCCATGCTGCCCTCCCTCTGCCCGACCCGCTGCCCGCATTGCTGCCCGACCCGCTGCCCGCCATGCTGCCCTCCCTTCCAGCCTCTTTAGCGCCCTGGCCCTACGGTGTCTCCCCTCGTCAGCATTAAAGCTGTCAATCACTGTAAAGCTGACCGCTGACCGCCTGGCCCCCCTTTTTGGCGCCTGCTACTCCGCTTCACTACACTATGCACGGCCGTCTGCCAGAGGCATAGATTCTCATGGGCGCTTGACACCTGCGCATAAGAAGTACAGCTGGCGAAAAGAGGCCCTTGACAATTTATGCCTCTTGCTGCTATATACATGCTGTTGGTGATCAACGGTACCATGTGCGCCTGTGTCATGTGCGGCTGTGTCATATGCGGCTGTGTCATGTGCGGCTGTGTCATGTGCGGCTGTGTCATGTGCGGCTGTGTCATGTGCGGCTGTGTCATGTGCGGCTGTGTTTGAAGGATGTTCTTTAGATGTTGTCTCAACTCATCCTCTCCCATGTTGTTCAACAAGTTCTGATAAATAAATACAACAGGACAATTTTTTATATATTTACTTTTTCAGCTGGTAAACAATACAGTGTTCGGTGAATATGGCCAACCTAACATTTCACACAAATTTACACAAAGCTGAAAACGCAATGTTAGAAAGAGGACCCTACAATTTACTAACAAATAATTATGCACAATCAACAAGGGAGACAATGATTATTCATTGCTTTTATCACGGACGGTAATCTCTTAACCCACTCAGTGTTACATTGCGTCATGCATGAGTTCCTTAGAATACTGATAACTGAAAAGTCTCTCCAATAATTGTTTGTTAAAGTTCTCAACAATTGCCTGTGATCTGTGCACGCCCGGTATTCCCCGCCGCACTAGCATGCCATGCTTCGCAAAAAACTGATTACATCGACTTGCACAACCCTGGGGTATCTTAGTGGACCTCAGCTATATAACAAAGTTAACGCAGTGGCTACAGTACTAGTATTCTTGTTAGTTATGGGTTCAGCGTCCTCGTACCTTGAAGCTATGTCAACAACACTTGATACATACTTGTATCGTTTCTTTCTTATTGTATCGTGCGGCTGGAACAAAAGATCCATTTGATGGGTGTCATTAGGTGTTTTGTTTTCAAAATGAGGCTTTGACATTTTTCTTGGAGCAGATAGATATATTTGCCAAATTGCTTGTTTTTGGAGCCACTGTCTTATTTGGTCAAGTGTGACATCGCCACCCAAAGCAGCATTTAATTTCTCTATTGCAGATTTTCCTTTCCAGTAGCCAATTGGGGAGTAATATATTTTTGACAGCTTAGCTCAGGCTCTGGCGTCGGTCATTTTTTCTAGCATTAAAAGCTCTTGTAAAATATACAAAAGTCATTCCTACTATTACAAACATTATGTCTCCATTTCTGTGTTCCTGATTGGGATGGTAGTAGTCGCTAAGCTTTGGCTGTGGGGTAGTCATGTCTTCACCAGTAACAAGGTAGTATTCTTTGATAGCGTCATCAATATTTGAAAATGTATGCTGTGCTTGACCTTCCAGCCTGAGTTTTTTTTCTTGATGAAATCAAGTTTCTCTATTCTTTGCTTCTCGTATGCCTGCCCTGCCTGTGCTAATTTTTCTAATGCCTCATTGTGATGTCTCATTTCTTCTGCAGATTCCTCTCTACTCACTTTTGAAAAGAGATAGTTTGACCCGCTAAATGCCAGGGCATTAACAACAGCACCCCCAATCAAAACAGCTAAAGTTGCCATACTTTTTATTTACATAGATACATTTTCTGGAATAATTCCTTGCTTGACAAGAAAGTCTTTTGTTGCAATTGACGCTGTGACAACTGCAATTAGCTTTGCCATGTCCTCGAAGTCTAATTTACTCAGGTCTGCGGAACGCATTTTTAGGATACTTTTTCCTAACATAGAGTAAGATAATACAAGTCCACTTATTACAGCAGAGTGATAGACAAGGATTATTATGCTCTTTGAGTCATTCATTTCCAAAAAAAAATAAATATTAATTTTATTCACTGCATAAGAAATGGATCAAAAGGTTTGGGTGTTGTTGGTAATGTGGAGACTTCTTGCTTTGTTTTTGGAATGTCTGATGTTTTAAACACTGTTTGAATTTGTGGCCTGTATTTTTTCCATAGCCTGTACCGTACGTAACCAAATCCAACAACAAATACGCCAAATATATATTTTGTTATTTTGGGTTTAGACTGATGGGTGGCAGGTTCAGCTGCTAATCTCTCACTTTGATATGGTGGTGGCAGTGGGGTTGTTGACGGTCCTGATGATGGGCGTGGGTCAGTTACATGATCCTTTTGTTCTAGCGCCTGAAGTTGCAATTTTTCTGTCTGTTCCATTCGGCTAATTTTTTTCCCGCCTCTACCCTGCCTGGGCTTTTATGTTTAGTTATCATTTAAATCTGTGTCGAGGCAGAGCTCATCTGGGGTGTCGTCTGAGTTTCATCCATTTTCTTCTGCTTTAAAATTATTTTTTGAAAAATCAACATTATTTGCCGTAACTATAAGAGTTATTAAAGGAGCCAGGTAATTGTCAAACTTGTAAAACCTAAGGCATGCTAATTTGCTGATCGAAATTGAAACGACAGGATTTGATTCCAATTTGTTACATAAGCTGTCTTGATCGACAGGCAAGAATTGACTAACAGCCTTTGTATAAAGAGACACAAGAGACTGACTCAAATCATGAGTCATTAATGAACCAATGTAATTTTCATATTTAATATGGAACTTAATTATCTTGTTTGTAGAAAGGGATTCAATATCTTCTGATGTAAAACATTTTCCAAGATAAGCTTTCGATTTGCCTGAAACAACTACAGAGACAAGACATGTCTTTGTTCTCTACCATGTGTATTTCACTCAACAAAAGAAGTTCGTCCTGATTCATTTTATAATGAAATTTTTAAAAAAAAAAAGTGAAACAAACTTTATGAACATACTTGTCCATTTGTCAGTAAATCTGGTTTTGAGTATATTAAGCCGACCTGTGAAACCTCTTGGTAATTGTTGGCCCTCTTTTCAAAGAAGCATGCTGTCCCTGTTGAGTGTATTAAGCTGATCTTTGACACCTCTCAGCGATTAAACAGGCAATAGCTGTGAGAGGCTGTTGTTGGCTGACCTTTTCAAAACCTCAGCCGCGTGGCAGCTTATTCATATAAGCATGCCACATTGACTGAAATGTGTCCCCCCCCCCCCCCCAGCATACCTTAAATTGAATAGCAGGGTGTCAAGAGCAATGATCACCTCACTAAAGGGCATTCAACTGTGGCACGTGGCAAAAATTAGGCTACACAGGCATCCGAGTTTTTCACCATTGAGAAAAAAGTTATTAGCCTGTCCAAATAACCTGGCAAATATGTCTAAGTAACCTGTTGTCTTACGTCAAACAACTTGTAAGTTTCTTTGTTAAATTACTGACAAGTTTTTAATTTAACTTGGTTACAAGTACTTGCAGCAGTATCTTCAAAGTTATAAGTAACCTATCTAATTTGTTATCAGGTGCTTGTAGTCAACTGACAAGTCAAGAGTTAAACTCTAGCATAAATACAAATCCAGTAACACACGACTACATATCCTAAACGACCTGCTTCTCTTCACCGACTCGGGCAACATCTCCCTTCTTACGCTACTCGATCTCTCTGCTGCCTTCGACACCATAGACCACTCTATCCTCCTCCAGTGCCTTCACCACTCCTTTGGCATCACTGACTCTGCTCACTCCTGGTTTCTCTCCTACCTCTCCGACAGACAGCAGTCCGTCACCATCGACGGCGTCTCCTCCAACCCAGTCACGCTCTCCTGCGGCGTTCCACAGGGATCCGTCCTGGGCCCGGTCCTTTTCACACTCTATACCTCTCCCCTGTCCAACATCATCCAGTCTCACCACATACACCACCACCTCTACGCTGACGACTCACAACTACTAGACAATGACAAACTCGACAACACTCAGTCACTACTGACTCGCATGGCTGACTGCTACGAAGACGTGAAAAACTGGATGACAGCAAACAAGCTCAAACTGAACGATGAAAAAACGGAAGCCATGCTGGTAGGCACTCGCCAGAAACTTTCCCAGCTCCCTCCCTCTCTCCACCTTCAAATCGACAGCACCCCCATCTCCCTCTCTGACTCGGTCAAGAACCTCGGCGTTATCCTTGATTCCTCTCTTTCCATGACCAGCTTCGTCTCCGCCACGGCCTAGGCATGTTACTTCCACCTCCGCCAAATCAGTCAGATCAGAAAATACCTCACTACCGAAGCTGCCACCAAACTTGCTGTCTCTCTCATCTTATCTCGCATCGACTACTGCAACTCTCTCCTTTCCGGCCTTTCTCACTCTACCACTCTCACTTTCCAGCGCGTCCAGAACAATGCCGCCCGCCTCGTCCTCAGAAAGAAAAATTCCGAACACATCACTCCCCTGCTCAAGCTCCTTCACTGGCTCCCCATCCCCCAAAGCATCCAATACAAGATTCTGTCTCTCTGCTACAAATCCCTGAACAACTATGCTCCTACCTGTCTCTCCAACTTACTTCACCCCTACATTCCTTCCCGCTCCCTCCGCTCCGCCTCTGACACTCTCCGCCTCCTCATCCCCGCACCAAACTCAGCACTTTTGGCCCCCGCTCCTTCTCTGTCTACGGTCCATCCACCTGGAACACTCTCCCACTCTCTCTCCGTCATACTCTCCTCCTTCCAGTCCGCCCTCAAAACTCACCTCTTTCAACAGTTCTAGCACTATATCACCACACTCCCCACCCCAAGCTGACCGTCGTAATTTGAATAGACGCGTGCCAAGGCGTGTCCTCTTTTGTGCACAGTTAGAAAGACACCTAACCCTTAGGCTTAGTCACCCCCCCCCCCCCCCCCCCCCCTTTCACAAGTCTAAACGTGACGAGCACGCGACTATTTTTTTAAATAACCTAATGACAAACTTATCACCGATTGTTAAAGGCATCGTCAAATGACAAATCCTTCATCTCATCGAATGACAAATGCATCATCAAATGACAAATGCATCATCAAATGACAAATGCATCGTCAAATGACAAATGCATCGTCAAATGACCTACATAACGTTGGTTAAAACTAAACTGGTTTGTACAAGACGTGGCACTGGCAAAAGTTAGCAGACAAGCCCCGTCAGTCTAATGCGCAGTGATAGGCCTAATAATAGTCTTAGTTCCGGTGATGGAGTGTGTTACACGGCTTTGTACTACTGGGCATGCATTTCGAAGGTGACAGACACCTTTTTGAGAAACAAAAAATTCAGAAATTGACTCTGTCATTATGTTGCCAGTATGTATCGCCATGGGATGTTACCTTATGTTGTTGTCATACTGCGTTTTATTTGAAATCAACAGTGTGTATTGGGAAAGGCGGGGTGTTGGCGGGGACAATGGTGAGTTCTTGTCAAAAATGCCGTGTTTTAGTGGTCAATGCGGCATTATCAATTTAGGTGGGCTTGTATTCTCTTATCTATTATCTCTTGGCATCGCATACAAAGATCACATCACAAACGAGGAAGTGGGAAGCAGAATCAGGCAAGCCATCGTGCCCTATGAAGACCTATTAGCCATTATGAAAAGACGCAAACTGAAGTGGTATGGGCATGTCACGCATTCAGCAGGGCTTGCCAAAACAATCCTGCAAGGCACAGTGCAAGGAGGACGAAGGAGAGGAAGACAGAGGAAAAGATGGAAGGACAATATCTCAGAGTGGACAGGCCTGAGGCTGGGTGATACCCTAAGAATGGCAGAGAACAGAGAGGAATGGAGGGAGCTGGTTGCCAAGTCATCAGTGGTGCCCCAACGGTCGACAAGACAAGACTACGGGATATAGATAGATAGAGAGCTTTTATGAAGGATTACATAATGAAGCCACAGTACACAGGGTATAAAGAGTTTCATCCATCATTGTATGCAGTGACACTCAACAAAAAAAAAAGATTGTTAAACTGGACAAGCCAGTATTCATTGATACGGCAATACTTGAGTTATCAAAATTATTAATGCTTGAATTTTACTATGATTACTTTAAACCAAAGTATCCTGAGTGTCGACTGCTATACACTGACACTGACTCTATGATCATAGATGTGCCTACTGAAGACTTTTATGAAGACATGAAAACAGAGTTACACATGTATGACACGTCTGATTATCCTAAGGATCACCCGCTGTATAGCACACAAAACAAGAAAGTGCCTGGAAAGTGAATGCATTGGACTGAGGTCAAAAATGTATTCCATACTGCACCAGAAGGGCAGTCAGTCCAAAGCGAAAGGTATTTAAAAAAAAAAAAAAAAAAACAGCGATAAAAAATAAAGATATTCGTCATGAACATTACAAGCAAGTTTTAGATGGAGAACTAATGCCTGATTATCCGAACAAGACACTGAGTCAAACACGTAAGAAATCACTTGCAGTTGGGGACACAAAACGGGTGTTTCACAGTAAGGAAATGGCTTATGCGCCTGGTCATTACAGGCTTAAGTTATCTGAAGGCATTAATTTGTGATGAACTGATTGACGAACTGATTGATGAAGCGGTTAAAAATGAGTAACAGTGTCTGGGGAAATAATCAGGGGAGGGTTCAGGGGTGTCTCTACGGGGGGGGGGGGGGGGCCGACAGCCCTCCCTCCACCCCCCCCCCCCCAAGTTTTCCAAACCGTGTCTTACAAAAGAAATCCAGACTAAAACAGTGACTATCAGGCGAGCATAAATTCATAACAACGAACAGAAACGCGCTTAAAAAGAACAATTACAAATAAGTTGTGTTGAAAAAAATTCTTGATGCCTTTCTTTTGGGGATGTTTTTAAAAATTGTACTATAGTGTTGTAACCGTTCTCTCTCTATGCGTGTTTCTTTCTTTTTTGTTGTTGTTGGGGTTTTCTGAGACATATTTAGAGTTTGCAGAGGTTACGATTTGTATTTGTTAAAACGTTTCTTCTTTCATCTCGGGACACAGTACTTCTCTTGGCACTTTTTAAAAAGTTTAATAGAAAGGGCTGATCATATCTACATGCACTTTACCCCTCCCCACCTCCACCCCACCTCCCTAACAAAACAAGATTAATCTGGCACTTCTGATTCTTATATGGTGTTAATTTTCTTATTGAAAAGAATGCCCTACCTGGAGTTTCTGCAGGAGCAATCACCTTGCGTTTGACAACAACACTACACTACCAAGTACTCTTCCGTCTCAGTGATGACACAGCCAACCTAGATGACTGCCACATATGAGGATGCAATACCATTCGTATGGCACAGAAAGAGGTAATGCTTTTCATGAGCCCCTGTGACTAAAGGGGCACATGAAACTCTATGCCTGGCTGAGAGGATTTGGGCTCTAGTTCAGCAATGATCGGACACTTTTCCACTCCTGGGGTTGACCAGCAGTCAGCGGCTTATTGCCAGATGGCTGACTCAGTCTGAGGGTGCAATGAGGATTGTATCGCACAGCAAGAGACACTGATTTACATGAGCCTCTGTGATGCGGGGTACATGGCACTCTATGTCTGCGTGAAGTACTATGACAGGTGCAGGTAAGGAGTGTCAAGTGAGGATATTTGACTATAGGCCCATGAACACACTATGCTCACCCACCGATTCCGTGAGATAATTGTAAACTACGCCATACAAGAAAAGAAGAACAATCGAATAGTAAAACACAACTTCCCAAAATAATCATCAAAAAAAAAAAGTTTTTGTCAGGATTGACGGGGGGGGGGGGGGGGATGCTGGGGGGGGCAGGGCCCCATGGACCCCCCTGGATTCGCCACTGATAATTTGTAATTCTTCACTGACAAATGCCCTCTGTGTGGGGCAGGCTCATATAGATAATACATTGATGGGTTGCCGCCAGCGCCGGGGACTATTTTTTATATTGTGAACAGATGTAGAACATATTGCCCGTCGTCTTACGTCAATCTCCGCCTCGCCGGGTTGATACAAATATCTCACTCGGTCTAGTGTCTGCTTCTTCTTCTTTCTTTAGGAAGGGGAGGGGGAGGGGGGCGGCTTTGTTTCTCCTGTGTCTGGTCAATTAACGCATTCCACGCATTTCAGCTTTATAAGAAGAAAACGTCCGTCTTCACCATGGTAACATGAATGTCAGGCGGACGGATACGCCAAGAATTTAGCAGAAAATGGATCTAACGACACCTCTGTTCGCAAATTATTTTTATTTTTATATGATCTGACATATCTTTAACTCTTTGCTTGCCGTCGGTTTTGTCACGATGATTTCTACAGTCGCTTGTTGGTAGTGACAAAACCGCTGTGTCCGTTTTGCACAGCTGCGTCGTTTCATTGTAAAATGGCATTGAACAGAGAAGCGGTGGACAGCTGCATTCGGATAGTTCATTCGCAGAATTATTTGCTACAAATCTAGGAAGATGGATTATTGACCACGACTGCTAAGCAGTCCCTACTTGACACTTACCGATTTTGGTGCCTATCTTAATCACTCACTAACTTTAAACTATCCCGGTCGTTGGTTTTTGATAAACAAATAATATAGGAATATAGGCCAGATTTATTATCCGTTTTATTGCATATATGCAATCTTATTAGAGGATATATGTTGAAAGTTCGATTTTTTGCACTTGGTCGACGCAGCTAGTTAAGTATGATGTGTGTTCACGACAGCTGTCTGTCTGCGTATTGCACAGCATTGAAACCATGGGCCATATAAAACCTCCTAGTCTGTTCTGCTTGAAGGACCTCAATGTGCATGTGTCCAGTGGACGCAGATTGCCTTTCGGAAATCATCGTAAATTGGAAGTGAAAGAGCCCAGTCGCCGAAGAAACGTGGTGACAAGATGGTTTCGGCAAGAGACATAGATCCTCAAGAGCCCCCGCAGTTGCGAAGGCTCATAAAGATCTGTACCTCTTGCAATGGGGTGATGTTTAATTGTTCTCGACGATGAAGGGGTTAGAACCAACACGAGACGTTACCTGCGTCAGTGGGGGCCCTGGGCATCCATGGTTACCTGCGTCAGTGGGGGCCCTGGGCATCCATGGTTACCTGCGTTAGTGGGGACCCTGGGCATCCATGGTTACCTGCGTCAGTGGGGGCCCTGGGCATCCATGGTTACCTGCGTCAGTGGGAGCCCTGGGCATCCATGGTTACCTGCGTCAGTGGGAGCCCTGGGCATCCATGCTTCTTGCAAATGAATGGTTTTCGCTTAAACAATTATCACCTGTATAGTTATTGACCCTGTCACATCCACCTGTCACATCCACCTGTCTCATCCACCTGTCACATCCACCTGTCACATCCACCTGTCACATCCAGTTTAAAACCGAGAAACAGTATACGCGATCCATCAGCAAGAGACATAGATCCTCATGAGCCCCCGCGACTGCGGGGGCTCACGAGGATCTATGCTTCATGCTGAGACCAATGCGTATGAGTATTCCTTGGACGGTTGTGGTTCTTTGTCCTGGAATTAACAAAGATTTCAGATGCGTCTAGTGGCAGTAAAGGGACGAACCCCCAGTCGTTGCCAGCAGATGTGAACTAGTCTTTGAACGTATGGCAAATTGAGCGGCCGTCAAATAACCCCATTCAGCCAGTCAACGCCGATAGAGCTCATTCAGCCCGACGCACGTATTTCCCAAATTTTGGAGGCGTCATCTAACGACTATGCACCTGTTGCAGGGGATGGATCAACCATGATAATTCAAGGGTAGTGCCAGATTAGCTTGGCGCCTGTCGGCGCCAAGCTAATCTGGCACTACCCTTGAATTATCATGGTCGATCCATCTCCTGCTGTAGTGCGTCAGGGCTGATTGAGATAAATCTGTATGGAGGCGGCAAATGGCAAAATAACTTCATGAGCGCACTTTGCATCTGCGTTGGCTCATGGAGTCTTTTGCTTCTTGCAGCTGGGTGCTGTTCGCATTTGTGGAGCAGTGTAGTGTACGCATTTTCATAGCGTACTCATCTCTCAGGAGTAATAGGGTTAATTTATTGTATTATACATACAAGTTATATGTTATCTGAGAAGAGTAGCATCCGGATACGCAGGCAAAAGGTCACGTACGCATATCGTGTACACGACACGTCTTACAATGACACGTCTTACAATGCGTTAAAACTGTCGTTTCGATCTAACAGGTCTCGGCAAGGAGGTGTCTGGCACCTTAAATAATCACCACGTCGCCGCTTTTGCTTTAACACCACTGTGACAGCGTTAGTTTCTGCTGATATGAATCGATTCGAACAAACAACCCTGGAATACTGTAAGTGCACAGATACACTGTAAGGTCATAGATTAGTTGATTCTTAATTACTTTTTTCTAAAGTGAATTAGCAATTTCAACTTTCCACAGAGCTCTGGAACGCACAATTCCGAATCTGTAATTCCATGTATTGTGCTTGGTGCGTGTTGGAGCTCTTAGCTTCTGACTTGAAACTCCCGTACTCTCAGAGATAAAAAGCAGCAAACATTTGAGGTGCATATTCTTATGTACTGGCCATGGCGTAATTTTATTTGACACCTCAACGTCATCGTCTGGAAATCAGAAGTACGCCAAACATTGCGCGTGTTTCGAAGAAAAGAATGAATTAAACCCCCGGTTAAACATGCGATATCGCAGGTTTTCCGGGCTTTTAATCCACTGTTTTCGTCAAAACAGTCCGCATCTTCTTTCGAGCTTTTTAGTCCACTGTTTTCTTCGGAACACCTGCGATTTCAACCTACTTCTGACTTCAGGAAGCCAATGGGCCAAATATTTTACTTGCTGTTTTTGTCACACCTCACTATCTATACAGGCTAGGGAGCGTGTGAGTCAACTGAAGCGAGACCAATCATAATTTTGCGGCAGCTTGACGGTTTGCATCTATCACAATCTGCACTTTGATCGACGCATCGAAATGAGATCAAAGCGTCGACATTTGGACTGCTGTACTTGTCGTGAATCAACTGCCCTTGGCGCTGCTCTGCCGGAGACAGTGTGACTTTGTTCTCGTTTACTTTCAACATTACCATTAGTCTCGCACTGTTGTGTAACACGACGTCACTGAAGGTGTCTGACCCAGACATCGCCATCTGCACATGACTATCGCTACTTGTTGAGAACGAGAGACTGACACAGGGACACGCTTCTGTCTTCATCACGCGTCATTTCCTGACGTGAACAGCGAAGCGTGATCGACGATGGGGGCCAACGGCCAGGTTGGAGGAGAGGATGCAGAGGCGGAGCAGCATCCGGAGGCGGCAACCATCCAGAAGCGGATGCAGCATCTTCTGACTATTCTGGAACGGCAGTGTGAATCCGAGGTGCTGCTGTCCCAACTGCCGCCTGATGACGGTAAATAGACTTATCTATTCTTGAATTGTTTGGACACTTTCTGACTATTCTGGAACGGCAGTGTGAATCCGAGGTGCTGTCCCAACTGCCGCCTGATGACGGTAAATAGACTGATCTATTAAATAGACTGATCTATTCTTTAATTGTCTGGACACTTTAACTGCAAGAGGCATAAAAGGCCCTGCGAGGAGACTCTATACCTCTTTACAGCATAGGAGACTCTATACCTCTTTACAGCATAGGAGACTCTATACCTCTTTACAGCATAGGAGACTCTATACCTCTTTACAGCATAGGAGACTCTATACCTCTTTACAGCATAGGAGACTCTATACCTCTTTACAGCATAGGAGACTCTATACCTCTTTACAGCATAGGAGACTCTATACCTCTTTACAGCATAGGAGACTCTATGATAACGGGCTTCTTTACATATTTTTTTCTTTCCTAAGATTCGAAATGCGTTTTTCTTTTTTACACTTACCGGTCAATAAATGCTGTCAGACAAACCCAATTTTAAAATATCGATCTTGCTGTCAGACAAATTTAATTGAAATATATGGATTTGATTTCCCCACGTTTCTGGTTCACTTGTTGCATTCTAGCGCGAAATTATCCAATATGGGCGTTTGCTCGCTGAAGACCTTGATGATACGACTAGGAGACCGATCGACGAGGATAGTTGAAGAGTAGTTGCATAACAGCTTGACGCCAAGAGGCACTACCCTTGAACTATCAGCGTGGCTCCATGTTTTGTAGATCGTGTTCCCCCCCCCCCCCCACCCTGTTTTGTAGAACGTATCGGAGTTTGACTGGTTAACCCTTTCCCTGCCACAGTACATTGTTGTTTCTGAAATCTTTGTTCTTTCAACGACTTGACCCAACCTTCGCTGCCGAGAAAAGCTCAACACGATCCAGCTGCAAAAAGTATAGATCCTCATAAGCCCCCGCGACTGCAGTAAGTTAGTGCAACTGCGGCTCATGAGGATCTATGCCTCTTGCTGTGGCCGAGGGTCGTTGAATGAACAGAGATCTCAGAAGCAAAATATTGCGTCCAGTGGCATGGAGGGGGGTAAGTATGTCGGGACTG
The DNA here is from genome assembly GCA_036245525.1 of Semisulcospira habei. Taxonomy (NCBI): domain Eukaryota; kingdom Metazoa; phylum Mollusca; class Gastropoda; family Semisulcospiridae; genus Semisulcospira; species Semisulcospira habei. The sequence goes on along the minus strand of BTPG01000001.1, from coordinate 343,453,684 downwards.
CGTCCAGTGGCAGGGAGGGGGGTAAGTATGTCGGGACTGCGTCCAGTGGCAGGGAGGGGGGTATGTCGGGACTGCGTCCAGTGGCAGGGAGAGGGGTATGTCGGGACTGCGTCCAGTGGCATGGAGGGGGGTAAGTATGTCGGGACTGCGTCCAGTGGCAGGGAGGGGGGTAAGTATGTCGGGACTGCGTCCAGTGGCAGGGAGGGGGGGGGGTATGTCGGGACTGCGTCCAGTGGCAGGGAGGGGGGTAAGTATGTCGTGACTGCGTCCAGTGGCAGGGAGGGGGGTATGTCGGGACTGCGTCCAGTGGCAGGGAGGGGGGTATGTCGGGACTGCGTCCAGTGGCAGGGAGGGGGGTATGTCGGGACTGCGTCCAGTGGCAGGGAGGGGGGTAAGTATGTCGTGACTGCGTCCAGTGGCAGGGAGGGGGGTATGTCGGGACTGCGTCCAGTGGCAGGGAGGGGGGTAAGTATGTCGGGACTGCGTCCAGTGGCAGGGAGGGGGGTAAGTATGTCGGGACTGCGTCCAGTGGCAGGGAGGGGGGTAAGTATGTCGGGACTGCGTCCAGTGGCAGGGAGGGGGGTAAGTATGTCGGGACTGCGTCCAGTGGCAGGGAGGGGGGTATGTCATGACTGCGTCCAGTGGCAGGGAGGGGGGTATGTCGGGACTGCGTCCAGTGGCAGGGAGGGGGGTATGTCATGACTGCGTCCAGTGGCAGGGAGGGGGGTATGTCGTGACTGCATCCAGTGGCAGGGAGGGGGGTATGTCGGGACTGCGTCCAGTGGCAGGGAGGGGGGTATGTCGGGACTGCGTCCAGTGGCAGGGAGGGGGGTATGTCGGGACTGCGTGCAGTGGCAGGGAGGGGGGCAAGTATGTCGAGACTGCGTCCAGTGGCAGGGAGGGGGGTAAGTATGTCGGGACTGCGTCCAGTGGCAGGGAGGGGGGTAAGTATGTCGGGACTGCGTCCAGTGGCAGGGAGGGGGGTAAGTATGTCGGGACTGCGTCCAGTGGCAGGGAGGGGGGTAAGTATGTCGGGACTGCGTCCAGTGGCAGGGAGGGGGGTAAGTATGTCGTGACTGCTTGGTGATGACGAAACCCGATTGCAGTGAATGAGTTTGTGTTTTTCGAGATACTGCTGCAAATGCGTTTGGATGTGCCTTTCAATCGGTTTAGACAGTTGATAGCAGGGAAATAGGTCTAAACGTGTTTGGGTCAGTGAGGTCTTTTGTTTTATGTAATGGTATCACCTTTGCTGTCCTTAAGCTGGAAGGAAACTTACCTTGCTGTATGCAAAGGTTGTAGAAGTGCGTTAACGAATCTATGATATACGGCAGAGCCAGTTTGAGAACAGTGCTGCTAATCCCATCATGGCCAGACCTACGTTTATTTGTTAATGCCAAGATGGATTTTCCCACGTCACGAACCGTTAATAATGGAATATGAAATGATGTATCGGGAGTCAACCTTTCATTACAGAATCTTCTCAATTGTTCCGACACCACAGATGGCTGATCGGGAGATGTGGTCTGTAGTGTATTGGCAGCAGAAAGAAAATGCTGATTAAATAATATCAGCTGGGCTGTTTGTACACTGAGCAGTATATTTGGACCTCGTGAAAGCGTTCAGCAACAGGAACAACTCTGAATGTTTCTAAAAGAAACAAGACTGATGTGGATTTCATACCAAAATCTACCGTATTGTTTGCAGCTCTCATAGCTTATCCTTCTGATCCATTTTCCTCCTCTCTAACCCAACCTTTGATCAAAACACACCGGCGCACACAAATAAAGACGGACACATGGCGCTTCCCACCATTAGTACGCTCTGTGGGCTGGAGTAGCGGTAGGAAGTGTGAAGGGCAAGAGTAACATGAGCAGCAAAATGACGTCACTATACGCTTCACGTCATGGCTTCTAGTCCCACGACACTATGTACACAGTGACGAATTTGATGTCAATTCAGAAACATTGTATAACACCATCTTGTGCTTTGCAACAATGTAACAACATTGTGTAACGCTGACGTTTTTGGTACCTTTACGTCACCTTCTGATCCTTCTCTAGAAGTCGAAAATTCTTGTTCCGTGGACAGCTGTTGCTCATTGGCAGTAAATTAACAAAGTCTGCTGACCCTCTTCATAGACTTGTTTGAACATACACTGCATGTAGATGTTTGCTCCTGGATAGAAATTATGGGTAAATGCAATACTTGTTCTCACCCTCTGGATGTGGTAATGGTTTTTGTTGCACTACCAACAGTCAAACAGAGTTGCATTTAGAGCTTGGCGCCTGAGGCACCAAGCTATTCTGGCACCATCCTTGAATAAAACAGTTGATCTATCTCCTAATCTGTAATGTAGCTTTCATATAAGCAACTTTTAACAAATCGGCCTCAGGATGTAATCAGATATCTGACATTCACATAAACACATACTAACGTAACACGCACAAAAAAACAATCTTTATTATGTTTTTTCCCTTCAAATAATTATACAGATCCAATCAATAGAGACATGCTAAATACCCGTGATACTGATAATTCCACAGATCCAATCATTAGACATGCTGAATACCCGTGATATTGATAATTCTACAGATCCAATCATTAGAGACATGCTGAATACCCGTGATATAATTCTACAGATCTAATCAATAGAGACATGCTGAATACCCGTGATATTGATAATTCTAGATCCAATCATTAGAGACATGCTGAATACCCGTGATATTGATAATTCTACAGATCCAATCAATAGATACATGCTGAATACCTGTGATATTGATAATTCTACAGATCCAATCATTAGAGACATGCTGAATACCCGTGATATTGATTGATTGATTGTACATTGCTTAACGTCCCGACAGCAACAAGGCTTTCTCAGGACGTGCCTGCACTGCTTGTGACAAAAAAAAAAAAAAAACAGAATATTGAATGTATGTCGCCAGCCGCTCCACTACGTTAAATAAACCTACAAGATGGGGCCTAAATAAAGCTAAAACCATTTGGCAACACACAGCCAATATCAAGAGCTACAGGCAGTGCAGACAGTAGGAAGAGTTTTAAAAAGGCAAATACAGATGAATGGACATCGGGTAGACAGAAACACATGCCCCCAGAATAGAAAGGAAAACCCACCCTGTGGGGCTGACCAGGGTGACCCTGGGAACTAAAAAGTACCTAACCCCACCCAAGTCCCCCAGGGCAGACCCGGGTGGGGTCCCGTGATATTGATAATTCTACAGATCCAATCAATAGAGACATGCTGAATACCCAGGATACTGCGTCAAATAAAGTTCACATTTTTAACACATTCAGGCCTGATGCACTACAACAGGAGATCGATCGACTATAATTCAAGGGCAGTGCCAGATTAGCTTAGCGCCTGTTGGCGTCAAGTGAATCTGGCACTGCCCTTGAAATATCATGGTCGATCCATTTCCTGCAACCGGTTCATAGTCATTAGGTGACCCCTCCAAAATTTGCGAAATACGGCCGTCAGGCTGAATGAGTTAAGCTCAAGTGCAAGATCCTTGCTTCAAACACTAAGTTTATTTGCTTTGTACAAGAACGCATCACTTTTGGAATGACTGGGTGCTACGTTATGAAGTAAACTGTACGTACATCTGTAATGTACAATATACATTTCAATCAAATAAAAATTAATGCATGTGAATAAAACGGACAATGTTGGGTACTATCCCTCATTTTGTTATCTGGAAGAAAAAAAATGAGGAAAATGCTATGTCAAACCAGCAAAGTAAGTCACCTGGCCCAACAAAACCACCCCTTCACTGCCAGTGGACGCAGATTGTTTCTTGGTCAAATCAAAGCCCGTCCATACAACTATGTAGCGTGCAATCAAGGTATGGCCAACACGAGACATGTGTCCTCATCAGCCCCAGCGACTGCGTGGGTTCATGAGGATATGATTGTCCAGCTACACGAGGACCAGCAAGGCCAGGTCAGACTCAACAATGACCTCTCAGAACCATTCCCTATTCTCAACGGCGTAAAGCAGGGCTGCGTGCTGGCACCGACCCTCTTCACCATCTTTTTTAGCATGATGTTGAAGCAGGCCACAGTGGACCTCGATGATGACGATGCAGTGTACATCAGGTACCGTCTCGATGGCAGCCTGTTCAACCTCAGACGACTGCAGGCCCACACGAAAACCCTAGACCAACTGATTCGTGAGCTGCTTTTTGCTGATGATGCTGCCCTCGTTGCACACACAGAGAGAGCCCTGCAGCGCATCACGTCTTGCTTTGCAGATGCTGCCCAGCTCTTTGGACTCGAGGTCAGTCTGAAAAAGACAGAGGTCCTCCATCAGCCGGCACCCAAGACAGTGTATCGCCCTCCTCACATCACCATTGGCGAGTCTGAACTAAAGTCAGTGCACCAGTTTACTTACCTTGGCTGCATTATCACGTCGGACGCCAAGCTGGACAAGGAGCTTGACAGCAGGCTGGCAAAAGCGAACAGCGCTTTCGGGCGACTTTTCAAGCGGGTGTGGCACAATCAACAGCTGAAAACAGGCACCAAGATCAGCGTGTACAGACTGTGGTCCTCACCACCCTGCTGTATGGTTCCGAGTCCTGGACCCTCTACCGCAGCCAACTACGACTCCTCGAACGCTTCCACCAGCGCTGCCTGCGTACCATCCTGGGCATTCACTGGAGTGACTATGTCACCAACGTCGAGGTCCTTGAACAGGCTGAAACTGTGAGCATCGAGGCTTTGCTGCTGCGGACACAGCTCCGCTGGGCGGGGCACGTCTCCAGGATGGAGGATCATCGCCTACCAAAGATCACCCTGTTCGGCGAGCTTGCTACTGGACACCGTGACAGAGGGGCACCAAAGAAGAGATACAAAGACTGTCTCAAGAAGTCACTTAGTGCCTGCCAAATCGACCACCACCAGTGGTCTTCGCTTGCTGCGGACCGTGACACCTGGCGCTCCACCATTTACAAGGCAGCTGTCTCCTTTGAGGACTCTCACAGAGCTAGCCTTAAGGACAAGCGGCTCAGGAGAAAAAACAGAGATGCCGCAGCTCAGAACCCTGGCCATACCTTCCCCTGCAGCCACTGCGGTCGAACCTGCCTGTCTCGGATTGGCCTCCGCAGCCACGAACAAGCCTGCAGACGTCGTGGGCAACTCCTATAAAATCTTCGTTCGCGAAGTCAAGCCAAGGGCAAATCTCTTGTAGCTGCATCGAGATCTCCTTCTTGGCAGTGAAGGGGTATAAAAAGAAAATTGCAAGAGCTAGTACCAACCCACTGAGCGCTGAACACTGCGCCAAGATATGAATCAACCATGACACTTCAAGGGCGCTGCCTGCTTGGTGCCCATGTATAACAATGAAAATCCGGCTTTTCTCAAAACTGATCACACCAGCCCTGCCAAATCATGGCAGAGTGATTCCAGCACCCCACTTAACTCATTGGAGACATGCCGCCTCCAGATACACGGATAACTGGATAAGAAGTTTCTTACGTGAAAGACAACAAGTGGAAAGGTTGGAAACGCAAAATCAGACAAAATAAAGGTGCTGAGCGGTATACCTCAAGGAAACATCCTAGGACCTATATTATTTACGATATTTATAAATGACTTGCCAGACTGTATTAATAGCATGTGCGAAATATTCGCAGACGATACTAAAATCTATAATGAATCGAGCAATAATGACGTGTTGCAGCATGATTTGAGTCACTTGCAAGAGTGGTCCGACACATGGAACTTGCATTTTAATGTAGAGAAATGCAAGGTCTTGCATGCTGTAAGGAACAATCCTGAACATGATTACTTGATGAAAGACACATGGGATTTACATTTTAATGTAGAGAAATGTAAGGTCTTGCATGCTGGAAGGAACAATCCTGAACATGATTACTTGATGAAAGTCACATGGGATTTACATTTTAATGTAGAGAAATATAAGGTCTTGCATGCTGTAAGGAACAATCCTGAACATGATTACTTTATGAAAGTCACATGGGATTTACATTTTAATGTAGAGAAATGTAAGGTCTTGCATGCTGGAAGGAACAATCCTGAACATGATTACTTTATGAAAGACACATGGGATTTACATTTTAATGTAGAGAAATGTAAGGTTTTGCATGCTGTAAGGAACAATCCTGAACATGATTACTTTATGAAAGTCACATGGGATTTACATTTTAATGTAGAGAAATGTAAGGTCTTGTATGCTGTAAGGAACAATCCTGAACATGATTACTTTATGAAAGACACATGGGATTTACATTTTAATATAGAGAAATGTAAGGTCTTGCATGCTGGAAGGAACAATCCTGAACATGATTACTATACTTGATGAAAGTTAACAGTGACATTAAATGGGGAGGAAAGAGACTTCGGTGTTGTTTTTGATAAAGTTCTATCTTTTGACCCCCATATTCATAAATGTATCAATAAGGCCAACAAAATGGTTGGAGTAGTTAAGAGAGCCTTTAATTATTTGGCTACGGAAATTTTTAGTAAACTGTATAAATCACTAGTCAGACTACATTTAGAATATGCAAACACTGTATGGTACCCAAGTTTAAAGAGACAATCAGTTGCACTCGAAAGGGGTACAACAAAGCTGGTTAAAGAGTGTAGAAATATGACTTACTTAGACTCAAATACTTTGGACTACACTCCTTAACGGGGACATAGAAGACGTGGAGACTTAATCCAAGTTTTTAAAATTTATAATGGCATCGACGACCTAAATTGGAACGAGTTTTTTGCAGCACCGTTTAGTGACAGAACCCGAAACTCTGAAGGTAAAATCTTTGTACGGCACTGCAACACTAACTTGCGGAAGTTTTGTTTTTCTAACAGAGTTGCCATTGTTTAGAATGAGTTACCAGTTTCATTTTAAAAAACACCTAATATAAATTCTTTTAATTTAAAAAACAGCTGGATGAATTACCAAAATTTAAAGAGATTTTCTATTGCTATGATGAATGATTTATAGGAAAATCTGCATGCATAACAGACCCATAAAGTACAGTGAAGGCCAGTTAACACGAACTCGCTTTACACGAATTTCCGGTTTTGCATTACTGGCCGACGGCCTTCTTATTCTGTATTAAAATTTCACTGATAACACGAAATGCTTAACACGAAATTTCGCATTACACAAAGTTGGTTTCAGTTCCCAATCAGGGCAATTTCACTATTATTCACCTGTTTAACACGAACACAGATTGCATTCACCGAAAACCAATTCACGTGTCGCTCTCGCACTGTAGTACACATGACAGATCAGAGTGAACTCTAGTCTGTGATTGGCTGAATAGCCTTCGGCTGTTGCAATCCGTCTTCTCACTGGCTAGCGTTTCTGAACTGTATTCATGTTGCATCATTCATGTACCAACACATCCCTTGTACCGATGCGGGATTGTACTTCAGCCTGTGTTGCTTTTAGCTGATGGATTGTGTCTTATATGGATTTTACATTAAATACGCGAGCTGTACACGTTTCCTCGTGTTTTCCTAGCGAGCTGAAGGTATGCATATAAAGTACGAGAATGTGCACTTTTAACCTCGTACTCATTCACACACACATCTCTTACACACTTTCTCCTTGAGGGCCGTGATCAATTTTGAGGCCATATTGGTTAACACGAAATGCGTTTAACACGAAGTGATTTTCCGTGTCCCCAGAAATTCATGTTAAGCGGACTCCACTGTAATTAAAGAAAGAAAGGACATTTACAAAGGCCTTGCGGCCTATTTTGTCCTCACACTACTACTACTACTACTAAAAAATACAATATTGCAACTGCAAAATTACAATGTAACTGACTTACAAAATAAAACAAAGGTAGTCATTTGGCAACTATCTGTTGCTCAGGTAACTCTAAACCTCTCCGAACTGTTCACAGAATGGAAGTCATTTAGTTCTGAGACTTTTCAAAGTTGGGCTGGTCTATGATTGTGCCATACAGCCAACAACAGAAAATGTCCAAAATCCCAGACCAGCACAAACATAAACATTGGTCTGGGTGGATGACACGGGACTTCTAAGAAAAACTTCTGAGGCGGGTGGGGGGACGAAACTGGGTGCAATGCAGAATTATTCCTTTGGCTGTTGGTAGCGTGTTCACTCAAAGCGATTCAGTCCTGCAGGAAGCGTGTTCACTCAAAGTGATTCAGTCCTGCAGGTATCATCATCATCATCATCATCATCAGTCCCTTGCCCGAACTGGGCGTTGGGGGGACTGAAAGGCAGCAGCAACAGACAGTGCTCTCCACTGAGTTCTATTTTGGGCGGTGGCAAGCAATTCTGGCATCTCGAGTTCGGTCCATTCTTTTATGTTTGCGACCCAACTCTTTCTCTGACGACCTCGCCGACGACTTCCTTCGAGAGTGCCTTGGAGGATAGTCTTGGACAAGGTGTTGTGTCGGGTCACGTGGCCAAACCAAGCAAGCTTGCGCCGTTTCACGGTTGCCAGAAGGGGTTCATGTGGGCCCACCAGGGAAGTGACGATGCTCCGTACATATTCGTTGGTCTTGTGCTCGCGGTACGAGATGTGGAGCAACTTCCTCAGGCACTTGTTCTCAAAGGCCTGGATTTTCTTTTCTGAGTCTGCAAGCAGTGTCCAAGTCTCACAGCCGTAGAGTAGAATAAACACTACGAGGGACTTGTAAAGCCTGTACTTGATGGTGAAGCTGATGGAGTTACTTCGCCATATCCTGTCCAGCCTGGCCATTGCGGATGTTGCTGTACCTATCCTGATACGGATCTCTGCTATGCAACTACCGTCTTTGGACAGGGTGGCTCCCAAGTACTTGAAGCTATTGACCTCTTCTAGCTTCTGGCCGTTCATGTGAATGTTGCTGCTGCTGTCGCTTGTGGTGTTGATCATCACTTTGCTTTTATCTTTTATCTTTTATCTTTTACTGATCTCCATGCCATAAGACCCTGCGCTAGCTGAAAGTTTGTCTGTCAGGTTTTGGAGCTCACTATTGCTGCCTGCCATGAGGTCAATGTCGTCTGCGAATCGAAGATTGCACAGGGATCTGCCACCAATAGAGATTGAAGTATGGTGGTCGTGGAGGGTTTCCTGCATGATCTTCTCCAGGAATATGTTGAAAAGGACAGGAGAGAGCAGGCATCCTTGACGGACACCGATCGTCGTCCTGAAGAACTCGCCTGACTGATTGTTAAGTAGAACCGCGCTGCAGGAGTTCTTGTAAAGCGCTTCTATCATTTGGATCAGTCCCTCCTCTATGTTGAACGATCTCATGACTTGCCAGAGTCCGTCGTGCCAGACGCGATCAAATGCTTTCCTGAAATCAATGAAGTTGTGGTAGAGTTCGCGCTGATGCTGCAGATGTTTCTCGATCAGGACGCGGCAGTTGAAAATCTGCTCTACAGTGCTTCTTCCAACTCTGAAGCCAGCCTGTTCTTCTGCCAGCAGTTCCTCGGCGAAAGTTTTGAGGCGGTTGAGAATGATTCTAAGCATTACTTTGCTAGGGTGACTTATCAGACTGATAGTTCTGTAGTTATGGCACTGTTTCAGGTTTCCTTTCTTGGGGAGCGGGATCACTAGAGACTGTGTCCATTCTACTGGCCATTTCTTTTGCTCCCAGATCTTTTGACAGAGTGTAGTGAGGACCTTCGTTGTTACTTCTCCTCCATGTTTCAACAGTTCAGCAGGTACGTTGTCTACACCTGGAGACTTTCCTCCCTTCAGGCCGCGTACGGCTGCTTCCACCTCTTCAGCTAACACTGGCAGGTCTTCAGCCTTCCTGGCCCCCAGCCTGGTTGTTTTGGAGGATGCTGGTGTCTGGCTCAGCCTTGTAGTTATACAAGTCTCGGCAGTACTCAGTCCATCTGTTTAGTACAGCTGTGTTTTCCGTAAGGAGTTGGCCGCTGCTGTCTTCGATGACTGTGGCTGTTCGCTGTTGAGTCTTGGTGAGGGTCCTTAGCGTTTCATAAGCCTTCTTGCTGTTGCCGTTTGCCATGCCCTCTTCCACGCTACAACACTGGTCTTCAATCCAATCTTCTTTGGCTTCTTTCATCCTCTTCCTGATCTTCTTGTTGACAAGTCTGTACTTGTTTGCTGATGTGAGGTCTTGGCCTCTCTTTTTCTTCCAGGCTCTCCTCTCATCACAGAGATCGAGGATGTCATCGGTGACCCAGGGCTGTTTGCGCTTCCTCTGCTTCCCCAGCACTTCTTCTGCTGTAGAAAGTAACACCTCTTTTATATTTCCAGCAAGGGTGTCTACGTCGCAGTCCAAAGTAGCCAAGGCTGCAAATCTGCCTCCCACCTGGGCTTGGAAGAGCTCATCTACTTCCGGGTCTTTTAGCTTCTGGAGGTCGAATCTGATGCGAGGGCTCTTGCTATCTCGTTTCAATGCCAGCTTCAACTTGAGGCTAGTAAGGACGAGGTTGTGGTCGCTGCCAATATCAGCGCCAGGAAAGGACCTCGTTTGTGCTTTGTTAACGCTGGATTTGAATCGTCGAGGCAGCAAGATGAAGTCAATCTGGTTATGGATCAGGCCTCCTGGCGATTGCCATGTCACTGTTCTTGACTTCTTGTGTGGATGGAGGGTATTAGCAACGGTGAGACGGTGACTCTGTGCGAACTCTAAAAGTCGCAGGCCTCTGTCGTTTGTTTCTCCAAGGCCAAACTTGCCAGCTGTTCCTGCCCATTGTTGGTAGGCGTCAGGGCCGATCTTTGCATTCCAGTCACCGAGGACAGTCAGAATGTCTTTCTTAGGTGTTTTCTTGATGATGTTGTCCAGTTGTTCATAAAATTCTTCTAATTCTTCATCATCATGATCTGCTGTTGGAGCGTATACTTGAATGATAGTGATGTTGTGCGGTCGGGCGGAGATGCGGATGGAGATTAGTCTGCTTGACACGGGGGTGCAGCTGATGACAGTTCCAGCCACCTCTTTCCTTACGATAAAAGCTACGCCATGTTCGTGCTTGGTTTCTTTTCCGCTGAACCAGATTTTATGGCCTTCATCTGTTGTTGTTTCTCCGAAGCCTGTCCATCGAACTTCTGCAAGTCCTACAATGTCCCAGCGATAGCGCTTCAGCTCGTGGGTGAGTTCCTTCACTTTGCCGCACTGGTAGAGTGTGCGAACGTTCCAAGTTCCGATAGTTATTCCTTGCGTGGGCAGCTTGATGGTGGGTTTGGTTCCAGTAACACACTTGTCGCCCCCACCCTGGAGACCTCCAATGGGGTGCGCGGTCGTTGGTGATCCGGGCCCCGACCGATCCGGCATGTTATTCTTATTCTGTTGCTTGTCCATCAGTCCTTTCAATGGGCTTAGGCGAACTTGGCGGCGCCCGTCTCCTCTCCAAGTATTTCAACTGACTGAGAGACGCGTCAGCCCCTCACAACGTTTCGCCCGTTAGGGGTGTAGAGTGTTCATGGAGAAGTAGTACCTTTGACTTTTCAGCCAGCAGCGCCTCTTGGGGCAGGCGGGAGCACTGGTCTTCACATGGCACTCAACTCTCACAGCTGGCTCCAGGTCCTTTACCTAGCCACACCCCGGTAACCGCTTCTGCAGGTATCACCTTAACCAAATAAACTACTGACAGCCAAAGGAATAAAAGAAAAACAAAAAAATCAGCATGCATTACTCAAACCATATTTTAAACATGTATTTATCTGCAGTGTGTCTGCATTCAAGATACAAGACACAGAAATCTGAGTTTCCTTTTACAAAAATTCTGAGTTTCCTTTTACAAAAGTTCTGAGTTTCCTTTTACATAAGTTCTGAGTTTCCTTTTACAAAAGTTCCAGTGTTGCAACTATAGTGCATTGTGGTGGAAACTAGAACCCATGACTTCTACACGCATGTTTCAAAAATGTACATTATATATGATATCAGCAGCACTTTTTCTCATGGTGATTCCTGCAGGAAGCGTGTACAGTCAAAGTGATTCAGTCCTGCAGGAATCACCATGACAAAAAGTGCTGCTGATGGCCAAAGATCAATAACATGGTAAACATCACAGCTGCAATCAATCATGTTCATTGTCAGCCATGTGTGAACACCTTTGTGCGTGCCACTATTGATACTGATTACAGCAACGGTGGCTGCATGCACACGGGTTGGTTGGTTATACATTGCTTAACGTCCTGACATCAACAAGACTTTCTCAGGACGTGCCTGCACTGCTTATGAAAAAAAAACGTAACAGAATATTGAATGTATGTCGCCAGCTGGTCTAATACGCTAAATAAAACCCCAAGACCATTTAGCAACACACATCCAGTATCAAGAGCTACAGGCAGCGCAGACTGTAGGGAGAGTTTAAAAGTAAAAAACAGACGAATGGGCCAAGGGTAGACAGAAACACATGCCCCAGAATAGAGGGGAAAACCCACCCTTTGGGGCTGACCTGGGTGACCCTGGGAACTAAAAAGTACTTAACCCCACCCAAGTCCCCCAGGGCACACCCGGGTGGGGGTGCATGCACATGGGGGATAATAAGCATCCGTGCATACATTATTGTGACCATGTCTACTAAGCCTCTGGTTGTCAGTAATGATTTTGGTCGCAAGGATTCATACAGAAATCATCACAACATAAAGCACTACCAAAAGCCAAAGCGTTAGTTGTAAAATAAAACATATCCATCAATGTTCAACACAAACACTACATGCACAAGAACATCATGTTGACAACCAGCCCAATGAGTTACAATGCGTACCGACTATGTACCAGTTGTAGGAGAGATGGATTGATCAAGTATCATGAAGGCACCAAGCTCATTTGGCGCTACCCTTGAATTATCATGGTCAATGCACAAAACAACAGTCTATACTTTCTCCGCATTAGTCACAACTCTAGAGCATTTTTATCAAGCTCCACCCGGTTTAGATTGGAAACCCTGGCTCAAAATGCAACAATTTTTTTTTTACATTTCTTCCAGTATTTAAGTTAACCCTTTTAGCCCCAAGGTCCCATTTCTCAATTTTGGAGGTGCTTGATCATGATAATTCAAGGGTAGTGCCAGATTAGTTTGGCGCCTGAAGGCGCCAAGCTAATCTGGCAGTACCCTTGAATTATCATGGAGAATCCATCTCCTGCTGCAGGGACTCGGCACTAAATGGGTTAATATGTACCGGTAAGCCTCTGCATTACGTGCTCCAGTATGCCACAGCTTTACATACTACTGATTTACATACACAAGTCTCAAGTCTTACAGAGATGCTCAGTGAGCAGAATGTCCTCAGGCCAATGTCAGGCCAGCCCGAGCAACTCGCTCTCTCAAGTACACTGATATAGTGCGTGCAGCACGCTGGCTCCCTCCACAGGAAATGCCGGGTGTGCAAAAGGTCCACGCACAGCTGTGACGACGTCGGGCTGAGGACCAAGTGATTTTCCTTCACAAGTTTGTAAATCCAGACGAACGTTAACCCTTTTAGCCCCAGATCCCTACAGAAGGTGATGGCTTGACCATGATTATTCAAGGGTAGTGCCAGATTAGCTTGGCGCCTTCAGGCGCCAAGCTAATCTGGCACTACCCTTGAATGATCATGGTCAAGGCATCTCCTGCAACTGGTACACAGTGGTTAGGCAACACTTCCAAACCTTGAGAAATGGGACCTTGGGGCTAACAGGGTTGATGAGATTATGAACAAGGCGAACTGACATAAGGCTTCTGGGTACCACAATATACTGAAGCTGACCTGTATTTCAAAACTTGACACTGAACACAACACACCCTTAACACAAATCTTGCTGGGTACCACAATATACTGAAGCTGACCTGCATTTCAAAACTTAACACTGAACACAATACACCCTTAACACAAATCTTGGTGATCAAATCTGACATGTAGAAGTGCCATTTTGGAAGAGATGCATCAGTACACCTTGTATATAGGGACATCTCAGTCTTTCATTAATGAACTTTCACAGCCAGCAACCTCCACCTGCAAAAGGCATAGTTTCTCATGAGCCCCTGCAAACACAGGTGCTCACGAGAATATATATCTTCTCCTGCTGGGGAACTCAACTACAGACCAGGCCAATGTCTCTGGCCCTCTAACAAAAGAAGGAATTTAGATTTACACCTGTCAGTCCTGCTAACCCTTTTCGGTCATGATTTCTACTACAGCCAAGGGGTTAACCAGCACTTTACTACTCCTGAACTGAAGGTAGGCATTTGAGTTTAAACCATTTAACCATGACGTAAAACAGCAGGAGATGGATCAACCATGATTATTCAAGGGTAGTGCCAGATTAGTTTGGTGCCTAATGATGCCAAGTTAAGCTGGCACTACCCTTGAATTATCATGGTCAATTCATATCCTCCGACTGGTACACGGTCGTTAGGTGACACCTCCCAAATTTTGGAAATGCAGCCATGGGGCTAAATGGGTTAAAGCTAGTGATGCAGCTCGCGGTTTCTCGTCCTCAATGATGGGTGCTCTGCCTTGATGGCTATCCTGCAAACCATGGACATTACTCCGGGACAGTTCTGTCGTGCATATTGTGAAGAAACAGATGTATTCCGCGTCAAAAATGCACAACGGCAGGCTAAACTAGCTTCAAAGGAGCTCCGTCAGGCCAGAAGACGCAGAAGACTGGGTATAGATGAAGACCAAGCAGTCAGAGAAGGTCATCCATACCAGGCTGGGGGTTATTGACTGTACAAAGGTAGGAAAACACCAGATTTTTGCATGCCGAAAGTTTGCTGAAATACGCTATATATGCACACTTTATTCCAGATAATTTCCACATTTGTGGATGGATTGTCTTCAAATTTTGCACGAATGCTGCTGGGTGCTGCTGCTTTGGCATGAAGCAGGATTATTGGACTAAACTGATTCTGAACAAATTTATGTGGGAGTGTGTGCTGTATTTTTACGAAAATTTTAACGTAAATTTGCAAATGCCATAACTGACAAACTATTGACACAAGAATAAACATTGAGGTTCATACTATAGTCCTACATACATATATTCTGCTGTAAAAGAGTTGTGGCTCAATCTCTTTTTGTTGTGCACTGGTGAGTTTGACACTGCCAGGCATTTTTCGCTATATGATAAAAGCATATTTTCAAATATTTAATTTTTTGGGCATCTAAATCAATAAGCAGGTTTAAATAATTGTTATCACACTAAAGTACCACATTTCTGCTATCACTCTGCCAAATTTCAAAGCTGTACGTGGATTAGACAGCCGACACTGTTTTGAATGATTTTGGTACCCAAGTCTGGGTGACTGTGCCGCCTCAAGGCACTGAAAAAGTTAGTAAATAAACTAGTGCTGAATGCAAAAATGGTTTGAACATTTTGGAATGCACGTCAAGCAAACATCTGTTCAACTTCACATGCAAACTTCTGGCAAAAAAGACTGTCTCCTCTGCCAAAATCTGTCCTCCCATTGAGTTACCTGAGAAGTTCTGTAAGTTTTTCACTCAGAAAGTAGAGTCTATTCGAGACAAACTGGACTCCAAGTCATCAGTTTCACCTTACAGTCATGATGTGCCCTTTGCTGGACAAGTATTCCATACCTTCAAGAGTTTGTCTGAAGATGATGTTCCTAAGATCATGACAAAGTGCGCTGCTAAGACGCGTGATCTGGATCCCATCCCTACCCAACCCAATGTTTGATAAAAGATCAAGCATTGGCAGAACTGTCAGAAGATGAACTTGTATGGAACCTTAAGTCGCAGGGGGTCCTTACGTCAGGTACTTCGCTTCCAAGCGAGGTGGTGGGGAGATACGTCTCCCTACCATCATCCTGACGTTTGGCACCCCCACCCCTCCTACTACCATCTGGGGAGGTTATTACTCATTGAAATTGAAGTAGTACGTCCCTCTCCCCTCTGGTACTTTAAGTGCCAAAATATCGCCATGGGCAGAAGACATGCCGCCAGGCAGAGGCTTCATGCGCTCTTTGCACTAAGCCTGGACACCCTGCTGAGTCCTGCACAGCCACCACCACCCCCCACCCCCCACCCCCACCCCCACCCATGTCCGACACCCCCTTGTGTGTGAATTGCCAGGGGCCGCATATGGCTTCGGACAAGAAGTGCTCTCGTTGGATATCTGAGTGCAAGATTCAGCATGTGCGTGTGGAGAAGGGGCTGTCCTTTGCGGACGCAAAAAAACTGGTTGAAAGCCTTGTGCAGCTGAGGCTGCACCAAACTCTAACACCTCTGTGTATACATTAAGTGCTGAGGTGGCAGGCAAGCGCCCCAACAAAGATTTCTCATGTCAAACTCTAACACCTCTGTGTATACATTAAGTGCTGAGGTGGCAGGCAAGCGCCCCAACAAAGATTTCTCATGTCAAACTCAACCTCTTGGAGAGTAACCCTCCTCCGGTGGTGACGAGGAGCCAGGGAACGCATAAGGCGGACACTACTGGTCCGATAGCACTGTCTTCTGTTGCCCCTAAGCCACGAACACCTTTGTGCGTGCCGTCATTGATACTGATTACAGCAACGGTGGCTGCATGCACACAGGTTGGTTGGTTATACATTGCTTAACGGCCCGACATCAACAAGACTTTCTCAGGACGTGCCTGCACTGCTTGTGAAAAAAAAAAACCAAACAGAAATTTGAATATATGTCGCCAGCCGGTCTAATACGCTAAATAAACCTAAGACCATTTAGCAACACACATCCACTATCAAGAGCTACAGGCAGCGCAGACAGTAGGGTGAGTTTAAAAAAGGAAAATACAGGTGAATGGACCAAGGGTAGACAGAAACACATGCCCCAGAATAGAAGGGAAAACCCACCCTGTGGGGCTGACCAGGGTGACCCTGGGAACTAAAAAGTAGTTAACCCCACCCAAGTCCCCCAGGGCAGACCCACAAAACAAAGGCCTAATCTTCAAAATGCACTGTTAAACTGGCTTCCTCCCCGACTTGTACTGTTAAACTGGCTTCCTCCCCGACTTGTACTGTTAAACTGGCTTCCTCCCCGACTTGTACTGTTAAACTGGCTTCCTCCCCGACTTGTACTGTTAAACTGGCTTCCTCCCCGACATGTACTGTTAAACTGGCTTCCTCCCCGACTTGTACTGTTAAAATGGGCTTCCTCCCAGACTTGTACTGTTAAACTGGCTTCCTCCCCAACTTGTACTGTTAAACTGGCTTCCTCCCCGACTTGTACTGTTAAAATGGCTTCCTCCCAGACTTGTACTGTTAAACTGGCTTCCTCCCCGACTTGTACTGTTAAACTGGCTTCCTCCCCGACTTGTACTGTTAAACTGGCTTCCTCCCCGACATGTACTGTTAAACTGGCTTCCTCCCCGACTTGTACTGTTAAAATGGCTTCCTCCCAGACTTGTACTGTTAAACTGGCTTCCTCCCCAACTTGTACTGTTAAACTGGCTTCCTCCCCGACTTGTACTGTTAAACTGGCTTCCTCCCAGACCTGTACTGTTAAACTGGCTTCCTCCCCAACTTGTACTGTTAAACTGGCTTCCTCCCTGACTTGTACTAGGACTGTGTGCACTTACCCGTTGGCTGCTTGGAGCCCGACGTTGCAACCATCGCCATTAGTCCCTTGACAAACGTCTAGAAACTGAAGACAGCAAAGCGGTCCTATATAAAGACAGATGCACAAAACGGTTATCTTACTGATTCAAATAAAAGTCATGAGACTGAAAGAATATAAAACCTTTGTAAAGAAAAGCATTAAACTGAATGTGTGAACTGCCGCTGCTCGGCATCAGACCGCCCAAACCACACCATCATGCACGTGCCCCATCTCATCACGAAGGGACAGTTACACCTGGGACAGAAAATATAGGTTAAGGTAAACAAACTCGAGGTATACATCAGTAGTAGTAGTAGTAGTGTACTGTGCAACATAGGGACCATTTGAACAAACACACATAACGCAAAATAACATGCTGCCAGTAAGTCTGTAATTCACAACTAATAGTCAAGACTTAAGGGCCACCCCACTTTTTTGTGTCATTGTTTATAGTCACAAGTACGCTAATAAAATACAATGTTCTTTCGATCCAAATGGGTTAAAAGTTGACCATTGTACAGGGAACAACAGACAACAATTCATCAATTTCCACAAACGTGTCAAATGCACGTGAAACATCGTCAGTTTTTTAGAAAAGCTGTGCGATATTGGCAAGCATACCAAAGGCAGGCAGGTGGAAAAACTCGGTAAAGTCGTCATGCACATGCTAAAGGGGTCAGCCATAAACACTGAGCACCTGTTTCGCTACAAATACCGGTACAGTAGGGGCATAAGTGTCACTTTCCTAACCATGCCACCATGACGAAGCCTAACGCCAGTAGATCAAGGCCGGGTGCTAGCATGGCTGCAGGATGGAATTTCCGGACGAGAAGTTGGGAGACGTCTTGGTGTGTCCCATTCAGTGATCCAGAGGCTGCTGGCACGATTCCAATAAACTGTAGTTAGTTATTGGGGTTTAACGCCGAGCAGGCGACTAAGGCCATCTCACAGAGGACCAAGAAACTGGAATGGCAGAACGATGACCCTGCTCAGGACGCCTGCGCTGCACCAGCAGATACCTCTGTGTGACGGCTCTGCGCGACTGAACTGTCACGTCAACCACTCTGCGATGTCAACTGATGCAAGCTGCAAACGTTAACGTCAGCAGAAGCACAGTCTGCCGACGTCTGCGCAAAATTGGCCTGGCTTCATGCAGAGCAGCAGTATGAATACCCCTCACTCCAGCTCATCGCAGAGCCCGGGTTGCCTGGTGTCGTCAACATGTGAGGTGGAACAGACTCCAGTGGACTCAGATTCTGTTTACTGATGAGTCACGGTTCACTGTGTCCTTCAACAATGGCAGGGTGAGGGTCTGAAGACGCCAGGGCGAGTGATTCAAAGATGGATGCATCCATGAGGTGGATCGCTACGGAGGAGGCTCAGTCATGATCTGGGCAGGCTTCACCAGGGAAGACAGAAACCCCCCCCCCCCCCTTCCACGTTATCCGAGGCACCCTGACAGGACTGCGCTATCGGGATGAAATTGTGCAGCCCCTTATCCAGCCAGCTCTCCAACCCATAGGCAACAATGTTGTTCTGCAAGACGACAACGATCGACCTCATCGCGCCCATGTGGTGGATAAGTACATAGAGCAACGAGCCATCATGAGGATGGAGTGGCCAGCTCGTTCACCTGATCTGGCTCCCAACGAGCACCTCTAAGACGTGCTGGGGCAACGTGTAGTCAGCAACCAACACCCCCCCCCCCACCCCCCACCCCTCCTCCCGCCCCACCTCAAGGTGTCCCCCAGCTGACTCAGTTCCTTCATCAAGAGTGGGAAGCGATCCCACAACATGTTCTCCAAACCCCGGTGAACTCCATGCGTCAACGCTGCATTGAATGCTTGGCTGTAAACGGTGGGTACACTCGCTACTGACTGGACAAGTCTGTGTGACTTTTCAAATGAGGGGTGGGTGAACATTCTAAGGTACTGCTGTTGTTACAATTGCTTGATTTACTCAAAACTCAAATGAAATTGTTACTGAATAAATTAGCAAAGTACTGACTCCAAGTATTGTCATTTGTGTGTTGTCAGTGCGTCTGCGATAAAAAGTGGCCATTAAGATATGACCTTTAGTATAGTTTTTGTACTGAAAATACTGAAATAGGATGTATGTGTGTGAATCCCGGTGTAAAGCGCCCTATTCAGATCATGTAGGATTTATGTGTGTGAATCCCGGTGTAAAGCACCCTATTCAGATCATGTAGGATTTATGTGTGTGAATCCCGGTGTAAAGCGCCCTATTCAGATCATGTAGGGTTTATGTGTGTGAATCCCGGTGTAAAGCGCCCTATTCAGATCATGTAGGATTTATGTGTGTGAATCCCGGTGTAAAGCGCCCTATTCAGATCATGTAGGATTTATGTGTGTGAATCCCGGTGTCAAAGCACCCTATTGAGATCATGTAGGATTTATGTGTGTGAATCCCGGTGTAAAGCGCCCTATTCAGATCATGTAGGATTTATGTGTGTGAATCCCGGTGCGCTACATGGTCAACAAATGGACGACCTGTGATCGTCCAAGCCACCAAGATGGTGCTACACGGTCAATAATCTAAGGATGTCAAGATCAGCACCACCGCGATGGCACTACATGGTCAACAAAAAGAAGACCGAGGTAATCAAAGCCACCATGATGGTGCCAAGTGAGGCATCGAAAGCCACAGAAATATGTATGCAGATGCTCTCTTGGCTTGACTTCGCGAACGAAGATTTTATAGGAGTTGCCCACGACGTCTGCAGGCTTGTTCGTGGCTGCGGAGGCCAATCCGAGACAGGCAGGTTCGACCGCAGTGGCTGCAGGGGAAGGTATGGCCGGGGTTCTGAGCTGCGGCATCTCTGTTTTTTCTCCTGAGCCGCTTGTCCTTAAGGCTAGCTCTGTGAGAGTCCTCAAAGGAGACAGCTGCCTTGTAAATGGTGGAGCGCCAGGTGTCACGGTCCGCAGCAAGCGAAGACCACTGGTGGTGGTCGATTTGGCAGGCACTAAGTGACTTCTTGAGACAGTCTTTGTATCTCTTCTTTGGTGCCCCTCTGTCACGGTGTCCAGTAGCAAGCTCGCCGAACAGGGTGATCTTTGGTAGGCGATGATCCTCCATCCTGGAGACATGCCCCGCCCAGCGGAGCTGTGTCCGCAACAGCAAAGCCTCGATGCTCACAGTTTCAGCCTGTTCAAGGACCTCGACGTTGGTGACATAGTCACTCCAGTGAATGCCCAGGATGGTACGCAGGCAGCGCTGGTGGAAGCGTTCGAGGAGTCGTAGTTGGCTGCGGTAGAGGGCCCAGGACTCGGAACCATACAGCAGGGTGGTGAGGACCACAGCTCTGTACACGCTGATCTTGGTGCCTGTTTTCAGCTGTTGATTGTGCCACACCCGCTTGAAAAGTCGCCCGAAAGCGCTGTTCGCTTTTGCCAGCCTGCTGTCAAGCTCCTTGTCCAGCTTGGCGTCCGACGTGATAATGCAGCCAAGGTAAGTAAACTGGTGCACTGACTTTAGTTCAGACTCGCCAATGGTGATGTGAGGAGGGCGATACACTGTCTTGGGTGCCGGCTGATGGAGGACCTCTGTCTTTTTCAGACTGACCTCGAGTCCAAAGAGCTGGGCAGCATCTGCGAAGCAAGACGTGATGCGCTGCAGGGCTCTCTCTGTGTGTGCAACGAGGGCAGCATCATCAGCAAAAAGCAGCTCACGAATCAGTTGGTCTAGGGTTTTCGTGTGGGCCTGCAGTCGTCTGAGGTTGAACAGGCTGCCATCGAGACGATACCTGATGTACACT